>MJUU01068105.1:31887-66539 GCA_002080025.1 Modiolus philippinarum | reverse complement strand
TACTCGTACGAGGCCAAGTTTTTACAAGGGCTTATTCAAAGAAAACAAAAACATTTAGCCCAGTCCTTTAATTTCAGCTTCCGCTACATAGACGATGTGCTTTCTCTTAATAATCCTAAATTTAAGGATTATTTGCATCAGATCTATCCAAATGAGCTTGAAATTAAAGAAACAACTGAAACACCTACTTCAGCTTCGTACCTAGATCACTTATTGTATATTGACGAAGATGGACGTTTGAAATCTAAGCTATATGACAAGCGTGATGATTTTAATTTCCCCATTGTGAACTTTCCCTTTCTTAGCAGCAATATACCTACCTCTCCAGCCTATGGAGTGTACATTTCACAGTTGATTCGTTACTGTCGAGCTTGTAGTTTGTACAGTGATTTTTTGAACAGAGCAAAAACACTGTCCCAAAAGCTGCTTAGTCAGGGATTTGTTCAACCTTTGTTAATTTCATCCCTCAAGAAATTCTATGGCCGTCACCATAGCATCATTGAAAGATATGACGTGTCAGTATCCCAAATGAAAGTGGACATTTTCAGCTAGATTCACGTCTTCCCGGATTTGACTACCGACTTCGACATTTTCCCGGATTGAATCACTCACAGTGTGACGGGTGCTGTTAACAGAGCAGGACATGCTTACCCTTCCGGAGCACCTGATGTCACTCTCAGTTTCACTGGAGTTCACACTGTGAGTGCCTTTGTTCTGAATGTTGTGGTTTCTGGTTCTGTGCTTTGTGTCTGTCTGGCGTCATTGTTTTTGTGTCTAACGTCATTGTTTTCTGTGTTCTCGTTTTTGCCCTGTCTTTGGACTTCGATTTTTGTGAATTTCACCCCTTTGTTCCTTCGATATTCTACTGCCGTTGTTCCAAAAAACGTTTTGTCTCATTTCTCTCTTGTTCTCTCTTGTTCAGAATAGTGTGCTTGTAGTAAGTAGTCTACCTGTATTGGGTTTAATTCGTATGTATATTTCACTATATAAAATCTAGATAGAGAAAGGATATGTGGGGTGCCTTAAAACCAGTTTAACACTAAAGCGAGTTTTGCTGATTGTCGGTACAAAGTCTGACCGTTCCAAGTTCCTATAGTCGTTTACGTGCATTTTCTTTCATTTCTCTAGTCGATTGTGCCCTGTGATTGAAATTTTCGGTCATTGTAGATGCCTTCTGTTGCCTTTTCTGAGTTTTCATGTTTTGTACAGTTAAAAGTAATGAAATTATAGTATTTTTAACACTCTGTATTAACTGTAAACAAACTAAATTTGTGACATTTTTTTACCCAATTTACCTTTGGTGAATTTCTGGCAAATGTTAATTTTTCGATAGGAGTTATAATAGCAGAAATTGGAAAACAAATGCTCTTTTGGGGATATTTCACTTTTGCATATTCTGAACACGTGTCATACACGAACGAAGCTTTATATATTCGATATTATTTTGACAATTTATGTATTATCAATGCAGATAAGAGGTATAGAAAACACAAAACAATAAATGGCTATGCCGAGCGCAGCATGATACGACCACAGCATATCGACCACTGAAATTTGAATAAGTGTAATTTAAAAGCGAATAAGGACACAGTTAAAAGTTTGACACAGTAACTAGATGGACACTATAAAGAGCTTGACACAGTAATTGGCTGGACACAAACTAAGGAATATTGAAATTAGCCCTTTTGATCCCTGAAACTTCCGAAACTGTAAGATTTCAGCAAAATTGTTGACATACTACTGACAGCATATATCAAGACGAATCCAAAGAAAAATTCCCATCGAAATCTAATTAAAAATAACGACTTTACATATTTTCAAAAATTGCAATATCGGCCCATTTGACCCCTTATAGTTTGGAAACGGTAATAGATATGTCAAATATGTTGACATACTACCATAGGCTTCCAAAAAGAGGAATCTAAAGAAAAAATCCCAACAGAAGCCGATAAAAATTGAGATATTACATATTTTAAAAAAAAATGTAATTTCAGCCCCTTTAAACCCTCATAGCTCGGAAAACAAGAGCTATGCCAAATCTGTTGACATACTTATTAAATCTTACAACAAGAGGAACCCAAAGAAAAAACTCCCATCGAAATCGGATGAAAAATAACAATTTTAGGTTATCTGCATGTTTGCAATTTTGGCCCCATTTGGCCCCTCATAGTTCGGAATCAAAAATTTATTTTTCATTTAGAATCCATTGCAAAAAAGGCATCAAAATCGGACTAAAAATAAAAAAATAAAATTTTTGAAATTCGCCCCATTTATCTCATAAACGGTACATGCCACGTCAAATTTGTTGACATTCAACACATAGGAAATTTCCTCAGGAACACACTGAAAGAAACCCCATCAAAATCTGATGAATAATAAATATTCTACAGTCAAATATGTAAAAACAAAAAACACTCAATTTTGCTCTTCTGGTCCTTTTTTTAAACTGGAGGGGCCAAAATAACGAAAACTACACCAAGCCTTCCTTTTGTGCCAAGGAACACTGTGTCAGAATTTCATAAGGATTGATCCAATTAACCAAAAACAAAAGAACGACGCCATACAACGACAACGACGACGACAGCGCCATACCATTATACGACCACAATTTTTTTTGCGGTCGTATAAAAACACAAATAACAACAGCCATGCAGGAATAAGAGAAGTTAACTTTCCACACAGGAATAGTGCAAGGTGAAGGTTTGTGCCCTAGTAACTAAAAACTTCTATTGGGCTAAGGGAAGACAGGATAGCTACAAGAATGTACTATCTCATACAGGAAGTCAATGACTTATACATACAATCGTGTTACCTGTAAATTTCTAACACAGAATAATGATTGACAACTTCATGTGAGGTCTATGTCATTTATCAAACTGAAAGACCTGCACATAGGAGGGCATACTTAGAGGTTTCAAAGTACAGTTATTTTCAAGGGAAAAAGTATGATGACAAAGTGCATTTTTTTCCATAAAGATAATTGTCTCATGAGATGTGTTTGAATTATTATTAAACAACCATATTGCACACCAAAGATTGAAATGAACATTTTCCCTTTCTAGAAACCTGATTTGATTTGACATGACGAGCCGTAATGCAACCTCTTTTTCTATTGGCAATAAAAAAATGTTCGCTTGCTGGCATTTCAAGGGTCATCTTTTTAGCCATTGTCTGTTAAGTTTAAGTTTTAATGTGTATAGTTAAACTTTTATTCCAAGTTCAACATTAAGACATAGATAAGACCCCAAAATAGCACATTTATGAACTTTCAGACATGTCTGTCTGTATTGCTTTGAATAAAATGCTACTATATAGGATTCAGGCTTTCAGTTGCAAATTTATATACAATGTATACCTAAGTATGGCTTTTAAATTATCTTGGCTTCTTGACAGCTTATTAAATACAGTTTTTTAATCGTTCATCGAAAGTTTGGTTCCACTTAGTTCCAGACATGTAAAAAGATAGCATGTGTGGCTCTGTTGGCCATCGTAGTGGCAGGTTGTTTCATCATATATGTGTGAAAAGGGTTCATGAAATGACAATTCCCTCAAAATGTGGTTACAACCAAGCATGCATTATCAGACAGGAGAATTTGAAATGAATTTCTTGTAGGATATATATTAGACCATACTTCGTGCTGGCGGTTGTGCTTTCAGTTGCTACTAGCATTCTTTACAGAGAACGTTCCAGACATCACCCCAACACATTTTTCATGAATAGTGTTAAGATCAATTAAAAGGTGTTTCACCCATTTGGTCTAATGTATTGAAGTGTTCTGCAATAGCGGCTATGTTTTTTTTCATCAATACATCATCCCAGCAAAGTTTGGTTTAGTTTGCTTCAGAAGATTGACCAAATAAAAAGACGCTGAATTCAAGTAGAATAAAACTTTGGTTCTTGGTAAACATATCAGCACTAATAGTCAAAGTCTTATGTCCTCCCAACAATAATCATTCCTCCCAAGTTTGGTTTTATCTGGCCCAGGACCAGGATGCATAGTGATACCCATATCTCGCATGGTCACCCGGACCAGAGGAGTTAAAAATGATAATAATTCGCATGTTTTTTCATGTAAATACACTGATAACTCACTTTTGTGAAAATTAAGTTTTCTATTTACAAATATGTCTTTAAATATGAAAAAGAATGGAAATGGGGTAAATGTCAAGGAGACAACAATCCATCTTCATGTCGAAACGAATCAAGACAAAGCATCTAGGGGTCACCGAATGGTCTTCAACATAGTGAGGAACCTCACACCATATAGCAAGCCTTAAATGACCCCAAAAAAGTAAAAAAAGTGAACAAATCAACGGAAATGAACTAAATCCAATATAAAGGAACTAAAATTTTATAAGAGGACAAGGACAAGCCAATGACCAACATACTCCTGACTTGGGACAGACTCAAAAATTGCGATGGGGTTAAACTCGTTTTCTTGGATCCAAAGCCTCCCCTATGTGTGGTGAATTTCTAAAAAAAATAAATACACAAAAGACTCACAGTAAAATCAAACTAGAAAAAAGTCCAACTTATCGAGACGAGTACCTTTACAATATGAAGACAATACACACGGTCACTGTTCTGATAAATGCTCGCAGTTACTGACAGATAGCTAAGTTGACTATGATATCAAGCCTTCTTACATATGAAACTTCAATTGATATACTTCTAAATAGATTTCGCATAACAACATCATCAATTATGAAAGAAGAACATTATAGTGTGTAATGCCAAATACTGCCAATATGAAAAAAAAATGTTTTAATCTAGTTACGGTGTAAATCACTTAGGAGGGGTCTTTTCCGGTAATGCTTGTCATAATTTTCAGTTGCTACTAGCATTCATTAATTTAGTGTAAATTCAGTGCCAGTTTTATGAACCTTTTAGCCCCATATCGTCAGACGCTGATTCATAGTAAATCAGGGTATACAATACAAAGTTTTACAGAACTGATTGCTTCAAGTTTGACGACTTCAAGGTATACCTTTATTATATGTCCATGCTTTCTCATACATTTTGACCAATTTTTTGCATTGCCCATTTTCTGTTGTGAATAAACAAGGGCACGGACAGGAAATCCAAAAGAATCGAAACACATACACACAATAAAGAACAATAGAACAGAACAACACATACAAAGTATATTACACGGCTTTGCGGTCACGCAATGGGATAAGGGGTTTTGGCACCGTAAAAACCTTTTAACCCATTACTTTTTTAATGCCTATACCAGTTTAGGACCATTTCGGTCGACAATTTTCCGGTGTTAGTCCCCTCCTGTTGAACTTTGCCTCATGATAATTCTGTTCGGTAATTTGTTCCCCCCCCCCATTTAAAACAACGCATGTTGAGGACGCTATGGTCACAAACAGAAACACCGCATGCCAGAGGAGCTGGGGTCACATGTAAATAAAACGAATGCTAGAGGCAAGTGTGGTCACATGCCACCGCAATAAATGCGAAAAGGGTTGTCACCACATACCAACACAACAAATGGTAGAGGAAGATGTGGTCACATGCCACCACAACGAATGCTATAGGAATAACAACTCTACGAACGATAGAAGGTTACTGTGGTCTTTTACCAGCACGACGAATGCTAGACGGGGGGAAGTTGTACATTCTGTATTTGAATTTAAAATTGACATGTGATACAGTAACACCTAGGATATCATGTCTCTTTCTTCAAAGTTCCTCGTATTCGATCGGAAAAGATATTATCAGAAAACATATCTTCCACGTGTACAATTTTAATTACTACATCACGTGATAATTCTAATATTAAAAATTGTCACAAGTCAAAGGAAGAAGATGAACCGAAAATTGAGTCATAGGAGAGATGTGTCATACCTTTGGTACTTGCAACTTTTGCAAAAGTGAAGGGAGTAGTGTCAGTTCCCATCTATATTTGTTTCTCTGAGTTTAGACCGAATCACCCGAATCACACAGAATATACATGATTTGTATACGAATCTACAATTTTTAAACGGCAGAGACTCTGTCTCTATGGAAAAAACAGAAAATATCATAATGTACGTCAAAAAGGAAAGGAAAGCGATAAATTAGTAGTATATGCACCGTAGAGGCAGAAGAATTCGGCCTTAATAATCAATAAAAGGTATGTTGTCCCAAAAAACTGCAGTCAGTAGTCACATGCAGTAAAACGAATATTAGAGGGTGTTGTGTTCTTGCAAACATAAAGAATACTAGTGTGAGCTTTAATCAAATACTAACAACGATTGCAAGAAGGGGTGTGGTCACTTGCCCAACACAACAAACGCTAGAGAGGGTTGTTTTCAATGCCATTATACGAATGCTATAGAGCGTTGTTTTAAAATGCCATCACAGCGAATGCTAAAAAGAGCTGTGGTCAAATGCCAACACAACGAATGCTAGAGGGAGGACTTGTCAAACGCCAACATTGTTAATGATATAATTCGAATTTTTATGATCTCATTTACATTTAAAATTGAATTTCGATATACAAATACTAGTTGTATATATTTTAATGTAGGTCATAACACTAGCAACTAGCATCTTGAACATAACCCTCTCTGGTTGGTTTTCCTGGAATGTTCGAACTTGCCACTATCCATTGGGTTCTAATGATGTTACCACATCAAGTGTGCAAACCTTTCAAAATTTGGTCAGAATTTCTCAACTTAATGATGGGTTCTCATATAATTGAAAGGCAAATGAAACAACACATCTTTCGACATAGATAGTGATATATGGACAATATGTTTTTTGCATTGAATTACAACTAAACATTTTCCATTGGTTTGTTGTGTTTTGTTTTTGTTTTCAATTGGGATATTGTACTGCTAGTAAGACTCCCTCATTTTTCCTGTAAAATGGGTGTTGGTCGTATAGTGTGCTTACGTATACAAGGGATTTGCTCATCACTGAAAACGTCGAGGAAACTCCATAAATTAATTCAAATGGATAAGTATTTTCTTTCATGATTTTTTTACTCCATACCAGGCCTCTTTTTCAGTTAAGATATTTTGTTGGTATAAGGGAAGTAAGCTGTATGAGATATAAATACTTCATTACTGACTGTGGTAGAAATATTGGAAAATAGATGAATGAAATTCCATTATGATCATAAAATAGAACTTTATTAATTCAATGCCCTTGTTCTTAGAAGATGTCAATAACACAAAATGTATATTTCAATAAAATCAATACACATGAGTTTTGGAAAATTGCCAAAAATGCTAAAGATTTAATTACATATTTTACTTTATATGCAAATTGTCTTTATGCGTCGAGCTGAAACGAAACTATGCTGAGAAAAAAACACCAACCTTTGATTACAGAATAAAATTGGTATCGGCATCTCATCAAATGGCTATAAAAATTAATGTATGTCTCATATCATATTACTAAATTTCTATTGATACGTTTCAGTTACAAGCATTCAGCCATTATTATTTTTGAATTTTTCATGAAGACTAAGTGTTAAATATTCAGCGTTATTTTGACGTGTGTGGACCTTTTTTCAAACGAATTTTTGTTCTTTGATCTACGTTCAAATCTGGAGAACAAATGAAAACCACAAAATAAAATAACAATAAACATAAGTAGCGTTTACATTGATAGCAAAACGTTTCTAAAACATGTTGGTTTATTTTGTCTCTGTCCAAAAAGCGCTTTGATTTTTACGGAAACGAATGGGTGGTCGCACAAGTGAGTTATTCAAACAAACTCTACACAGAGGCCATAAATTTGTGTTGATAGTTGGTGATAAGCAAGTCGTAAATCCGTTTCGTTCCTGCATACTAATAGACCGCCTGTTCATTTCAATATTCTAACATAATTGTCATTAAAACATAAAATTTTCTTCTTTGAAATCAACCAGATGCGAATCTGAACCTGTCTGGAGAAATTTTTATATTTAGATCAGGAACTAATTTTGACCTCTTGAACTGGATTTTTTGCTCCTTTCCTGCCATATTTTTCCATATACTATTAAAGATGAAAATTTTCGTATGAAGTTTCAAGAAACTAATATTTAAATTGCATCCCAGGGGAATTTAGATAATACATGATTTAGAAGGTTCTAATGAAATAAATGAAATTAACACAACGCATTACATGTATATAAAAATGTTTTGTTGGAATTACCCAATGTAGTAAGATATTGAAAAAGGGTTGAAAAATATTAATAATATGATAGGTTTTTTATAAACAAAGCTGAATTATTAGTTATGTCAAATATAGAAAATTTTGACAATGTATTGAGATACAAAAAAGTGCAATACACAACAAAAAGCAAGACTAAATCTTTACACATATTAATTGATAAAAAATATTTATTTATAAAAGTGTAGATTAAAACACGATATCTTAAATGGTAATGTAGAATTTCTCTGAAAATATCTGGGTTTTTTACTCTATTTAAAACATTTAGACAGATTTTTTTGAATACCTTTCAAGGTAATACTTCTAAAGAGTTACTTAAAAACATTAAAAAGAATTAGGATATACCTTTGGTTTTCAAAATAATTTCTTGAACACTTCGAAACAGGTTTCATTACAAACTGCTTTTCAACAATGGTTCTAGAGGCCAATCCTTATTTTGGTTTGTAATTTACATGGAACTTATGAAAAATTAAAATGCAGAATGCTTAAAGAAGCAATTAGACAATAAATAAGATTAATTGATAAATACGTATCGAAATCAGAAATTCATTTTTTTTTAGTGTCAATCCACGAAGCAAGGTGTACCATAACATAGTGGATCAGGGTCCACATTCATATAAAAACTTGAATTTTATTCCCGAATGAAAGGTTACAAGGTATGAAAATTACATTCTGAAAGCAAAAAATGTCAATGTTGAATGACAAACCCAATGCAATAGTTATTGTATCAAAAAGGAGAAAAAACACATTTGATTCATATGGTTTATCCTGATCTGTAAATTAATTTTTGCGTTTATAAAAATGGATATGATTTAAGCTTAGCAAAACTGTTTCAAAAATATATTGTGTAAACAATTTCAAAACAAATGTAAATGAACAAAAACGAGATCTGAACAAGAACTTTACACACTGCATGAAACGAACTTCGCAAAAATTTGAAACGTGAAGATTTCATGAAAGCTATAAGATCAAAATTAAATTGATAAATATAACCATGGAGATATAAATATAGTTAATGTTTATACCTCAATGCATCTAAATAAAATGTTATTTTTAATTAAAATTACAACAAGTTTTATGTTTAAAAAATGTTATTATAAAAACATTTGCTTTGCGAAAATGGATAAAAAATGGGGAAATTGAAATATCATTTTGCTTTCCCTAGAGAAGGACATATTCATAACAATTATTGATATCGATATTAATAAAAAAAATTACCAGTAAACAAATTATCTTACATTTTCTACAATGTCAATAATTTGTCCTCGTTTGATGTGTAACTAAGATAAATTGTTTGTACCAACAGGTTAAATTTGTATAAATAAAACAAATTACGAGTTCAATTAATCACGGGAAAACAAAATTCTGTAGGGCATGGTTAGGTTCTTGTGAAAAATGTTCCACACAAGATTTTCTTTGCCATAGTTTAAAATGTAAATAAATAAAAAAAGTATGGGTACAACTGGTAAAACAAACAAATTGATGAAATTTTCAATAAGTAACTCGCTCTTTATACGGAAAAATAAAGTTTTAAAGTATATGTTAAATACATGAAAGAAAAAAGAAAAAATAACCACAAAAACAAACAAACAAACAATAACGAAAACAAAACAAAAAAAAAACAAAAACGAAAACAAAACATACATAAAAAAATACAAAAGGAAACATTGAAAACCCTAAACCCCCCCCACACACACAAAGAAAAAAAGTACTGTGAAAGTACAATTGTTCGTGGGGTTCCAATTTTCGTGGATTTCGTGGTTCGCTAAAACCACGAAATTAAGATCCCAACGAAATGCATTTTTTCCGTAGAGTTGTTATGCACAAAACTCGAAACCACGAATTTAAGTACCCACGAAATAGTGCTATTTATGAAAACCACGAAAATTGGTGTCCACGAATAAAAGTACTTCCACAGTATATAAAAACTTATTTTCCAAACTATTAAACAATCTCTGATTTTTCCGAAAACTTAATTTCTGTCAGAATTGAACTGGAAGTCAACAGAATATTTGTGTATCATTTATAGAAGACAGTATGCTTTCCTTTCTAAAATGTTTTTCAAAATAGGGAGAGCTTTTGAAAAAAAATTAAATTTTGTTGTATGATTATCTAAAAATTGAGTTATAATGAATCATTCCTCTTGAGCTAAAATCTTTGGGGTCGAATTCTTTTTTTCTTTTGCCTTTTTTACGATAAATTGATATCGTTTGCTTTTTCTATATAAAAAGTCTTAGTGATGGATATGATCTTTTAAAAAAATTGCTTTTAGAAATGTTTTATCAAATTTATCTATGTAATCATAATCAATGTGTTAATTATTCTAATTATAAATACTACATATTTATCTTGCTGTTAGCAAAATAAAATGAATTGCACACAAATACACAAAAAAGAAAATAGATCAAATTTAGATGAGCAAAAATTTTCACTGGACATTGAACTTGAATTAAAAACAGCTACTTAGTTTAGGTTTGCATACATGCTAGATCTAGATAGTATTTATGCACATATTTTCATTAAAAAAACTCTACAAATTCGTTGTTTGAAAGACAAATAAATTTTCTTATAAACTTAAAAAATAATTATAAATGTTCAGTTCTTTCGGCTTAAACTGTGTATCAATCGAACGCGGACCTCCTGGAAAACACATAAATCAATTTCACTGTAAACAAATCAACACGTTACTACCTGTACATTATTATTTATTAGACAGCAAAATTACAGAAAACATAAATAAATGAACCGAAAGATTACTAACATTTTTCCTCTGACAGATTTTTGGTTACAGTAGCATAATGATTTAAGAATAAATATTGATTCGAACTGAATGACAAATATGCAAGTTATAAAGAAAATAGTGACCATTTTAATAAATAATACAAGGAAAAATAAGAGCAAATTAAAACTTAGAAACGATTATAAGGGACAAAAATTGACAAATATTGTGGTAATAAATATTTACTGATATAAACACACCTGAAATAGAAAATATTAATAAAATTGTCCTGGTGTCAAAAAGTTTATGACAATGTGTGTGAAGTCTAGTCTAGAAAGATCCCAAATGGATTTTACTGACATTTATTGTTCCTAAATATAGATATAATTTTATAAACAATACATTACTGTTCATATATTACAATTCTACAAAGAAATAAAAGAATTCTAGAAGTAACAAAATAGACAAAACAACTTATTGTAGATTCTTCTTAATAAAAAAAAACATGTTGCCATGCATATTAAAAATGGAATCGAATCTTAAACAAAGATTCAACTTAGTGTCTAAATATGATTCTTTTTTTATTTTTTCGGAAAGAGGCATTTGCAAAAATTCAAAAAAGAGTAAAATAAAAAGATAAAAGTCTTGGTGAATATTTTAAGTGTTAATTAAGTCAGTTTGATTTTTCCAGAGGCTACTGCTGTGTAACTCTGCTTCTATACAAATAGTTTGCTTGTTAAAAAGTGCAAAACAGAAAAGGTGTCCTGAACTTATACATTTTTTAAAAATTATTAAAAAAAAACGAACAAAAAACATAAAAAACAACGATTGTAATTACACTGCCATATTAAGCTTGAAGGTCAAGGTGCAAAGGTTAAACTTAAATCGAAAACGAGAGTTTCAACTTTTAAACAGATATATAAATATATGTAAATAAATGACACTGACCTACCGCATTCTCTTGTTGACTGATCTGGACAATAAATATACCCTGTGAAACGAGAAGTAAAAATTATGTAGACACTTCTCCGATTAACAGGGTAAGGTTACAACCCAGCAAAATTCGTCTCGTGCTCACGTGCTTCTGTTCGTCAAATGTCGTCTGCACTGCAAAAAGTTTTCAAAAGTTTCAAACTGAATGAAGATATTAGCCTCGACACATGTACTCTCTCACACTGAATGACACGGTATAACATTTACTAGGACAGAAATCAGAAATTGTCCCTTCAGGCGGGATTTTGTTATCTTACGATCAGTTATAGTATTTTTACTGCCCACGAGAGACGCTTGTCTTGAACTACTAGTATGTACACTAAAACAAATAATTACCTTTCACGCATGCTCAGATTATTAAATCCATGTATTGTATCCCTAATCGTAAAAGAATTAAAATAGATTAAATAGTAGATCAAATTTAACGAATGTAATTTTACGACCACCTTTAACTGGCCATCAAAGTATTCAATGTGCTAACACCTCTTGTATAAAATTCCCATGAACATAAACGCAAACATAACCTCATGTTTGATGTACGACATGGATAAAATTGTACAAAATAAACGTACACGTTGACAATCATTTGGTTCGTTAACCATGGAAAATCTTACTTTATACATAAATGTCCTGTATTTCCAAGTTTTCCCTCTTTTACTCTATATCCCAAATGTTACCAATCAACTGACGTTAAATGAACCCGAGGAATATTTTATTCTCCCTTTTTGACCATAACTCAGACAGTAAAAACATTAAATGTGCAAATCTTACATTTTTATTTCCTTTGTGTTTTACATAAAATTAAGGTATATGACAACAATAAATAACTCGCCGTAGTGTGTTGTTTTAATTGGACTTTTATTTTGCAATAACCTATGGGTTTCAAATTGCAACTTAAATCTTAACTAGGGAGGTCTATGTCTGCTTAATAAAAAGATCAGAATCCTTCAATTTTATTACTTCTGATTCGGGTAATAATCCGTGACTTTGATTATTTCAATTGCAAATGGATGATTTCAAATTGTGCATTCACATCATTTCACATGAGTAAAATTGACGTAATTTGAGTAGGTACAGGAGAAAAATATAAATACTTCAAATACGTTTTAATGAGTGTAGTAAATAACAAAGTCCCGAAGTTACTGTATTTGCCATTTCGACAACTTATGTCTCATCAGTGCAGATCAAATCAAAATATTCGGAAGACAACAAACCAAAAATTTGTGAAATCTGATAGCGCACAAATAACCAAACAAGGGTCTGAATTTAAGAACATTTAAAAATTCTCTTTTCTCTTTTATGATAAAATTGAAGGGTGAATTTGTTCTCTCAGATTCGACTTTTTTGACTGAGAGACCCTGATGATGATTACAATAATCCACAATAACCCAGATTGTCTAAATTCCCACACGTAGACTTGAATGTCAGAGTCATGTTTCAGTGAATTTGCTAATACATCTACCGGGGCCAGTGAAGGCTAGGGTCACCTTTATTTTTTCGTTAGGTATGCAGAGATTTTTTTGATAAAAAATATTTTTTTTTTGCAGCTGTCTCCCTTACAAAAGCCAAAACTCTCAAACATGAAGATTTAACTCTGAAAGAAATTGAAATGGAAAATTGTACCCTTCCTTAAAGACCATTATGCAGAATCAAATTGCAGTAGACAGTTTTTTGCAATGTGTCCATATCAATGACCAGTCTAAATGATTTTAGCCCAGAAATGTGATTTTTTTTATGTGACTATCAACTTCATGATAGAAAGATGGAAGAAAACAATGGAGATTTTGTGGACAGGATGCATATCAAACATAAAAATACCGAAATACCGAAGTTACTGCAAATTTAGTTTCTGTATATGCCCATTTCGACAACGTATGTATCTTCAGTACATGATAGTGCCCTGAAACACCTCAACTCCCATGGCTTATTTTCCAAAGTACCTAAACGCAATCATTCATTGGAACTTCTGAGTTCAAATGAGAAGTGAATCAGGTACGCTTGAAAAGGGGGTTAGCAAATAAAAAAAATGAGATGCCCAGGAGTTCTACAAAGAGCAGAGTCAGATACTTTGGAATACCAAGTCACGCAGAACCAAAAATTGTACCAGAATCTGAACTTAGAAGTTCCAATGAATGATTGCGTTTAGGTACTTTGGAAAATAAGCCATGGGAGTTGAATCGTTGCTTTAGAATGGACATTTTTAGATATTGCCAGTGGCATAATGACAGAGAAACACTTGGAGCAGGAGAAAATGTAATTCAAAAGAGAAACCGACAAAATGAGGATTAGTATCTGAAGCTCTTGAAGCAACAATTTTTTGTCATACAGTTAATACCGACTTACAGATTCTAAAAAGAATCATTCTAACTATGTGCATTTGTGATAGAATACTCTATGTAAAAGAAAACATGCTAGTCAACTTACCCGTGCGGTACGAGAAAAACCAATTTCTGAAATAAAAAGACAATTTGGAGTATAATTATAAAAATTGTTTTTGGAATCATTTTTAGACAAGCATTTACCATTGGTAATAGCAAATGAAGGAAGATGTAGTTTGTTTTTTTTTCCTTTTAACTGTAACAGATATTTGTCAAGGTGCAAAATCAAACAACAGGAAGTCTCGTTCATCTATGAAATTTCCAGATATATAATTCGCTATTGCAGAAACTAAGGAATTATGGGTAGAGGTAAATGGCGGAAAAACGATTGGTCAAACACGTAAATTTGTCAATCAATCATTACATTAATCAGTTTTTGAAATGTCAATTTGTGCATTGAAGATGCATTTCCAACTAAACTCATGATGTTTCAAACAAAATTCTGAACGTCACAAATTATAGAGGTCATGTTTTGGCGGGATGTGTGATCGGTTTACATATATGAATTTTCGTGTACAGTGTACTTATTGACGTAAACTGCGAACTACTGGTATGTTCCACCTTTTTGCGTAGTTTGCGATGGATATATACACTAATGAACTGTTAATTATAAAGTGTATCTTTAAATTAAAATATTCACACTAGTTAATGGGAAACTTTGTTGTCGTAATTAAACAATTGAAGAATATATAAGAACGCACACGAGACAACATGGTAGAACCAAGCAGTGGAACAACGCTCTTATTGTTGTTCCTCATCTTGAAGTCACTATGAGGCTTTCAACAATAATATTTGCTAATACCTCATAGTAAGTTTAAGACGGTCCCTAGCACCAGATTGAGCGGAATGCATTGCTAATTGTAGATGAACGACTCATACATTCTTTTATAGCCCATGGATGCGGGATCGCCAGAACATATATACGCAGAAAGAGCTCCTGCAATCATTGCCATCCGTTGCCCGACAAAACTATCATTGTCCAAAGCAAATGAACCATTACAAAAAAGACAAGCAGGTCACACATCAAGTGCATTTGCAAATATGCTGTTTTTGCACTTGAATTAATGTTCTTATGATTGATCGATCTGATAACTGTAACATACTAGGTCATATTGCTACATAAGAAAGGGTTGTACGGACACTTACCGATTGCTTTGAACAAATGGATTATCATCATCTTATATAAGAACATATGACAACCATCATTGAAAGCAAAGCATACATGAGTTATACATAATAAACCATTTAAAACTACATTGGTATTGAATCAATCAGTCAACCCATACCCACAGCCACATTTTTTTGCGTCAACCATCTGTTTGCTGCGTGAGGTTTTCACATCATGTATCGTCCTGGAATGACCAATCAGATGCTTTATCCAGATTACTATCCCCATAAGAATCAGTGATGTCCAGGGTTAGCATCAAGGCTATATGGATCGGTAGCAACATGCAGCAGTCACCCCTGATGTCATTGTTACCATCAACATAGACATGCACTCCTCGACCCACCCATCTTTCTAAATTACGTTTTGTCTATTCTTTTCTTTTCAAGATTGTGGTCTTAGAGTTAGTGGTCTACCTCTTGTATGTGTATAATACTAAAGGGAAACGGGATAGAGAAAGGGGAGGTTTGGGTACCCATAGACCGGATTAACCCTACCGCTGGCTGTTGCTAGTGCCGGTACCAAGTCCGGCTATCCGAGTTCCTATTGTTATCTATGTTTGTCTTTTGTCATTTTATTGTTTTTCTTGTGCAGTTCCCTGATTGATTGTGACATGTGATTGTAATGTTCGGTCATTGTAAGTGTTTCCTGTTATCTTTCCTTCATTAATGAATATGAATATCAAACAGGACATTACTTGGAATGCAGCCCAGCAAGCAGATCCACAACTGAAACCTTGGATAGGTTGTGCGCGAGCTAGAACTAAACCTGACAAAGGATATTTGCCCCCAAGGTCCACTAAAGCAATATTTTGAACAGAATAGACAGATCACTGTAGATCAAAGGACCATATAAAAACTTAACATGTACTGTATTACTGGATTTTCAGCATAATGACATGGGCCATTTTGAACGGGACAGGACAAACCATCAGGACAGATTTTTCCGGTCAGCCAAAAGAAACGATATTGATGATTGAGCCAATCATTGTAACCAGTGTCGCAAGAGGAAGAAGGAGCCACATAGAGATCCGCTAATGAACATCACCTCATATCAGCCTAAGAAGTTGATATATCTCGACTTCTTGACTCATGAGGCACTCAATAGGGATGTCAAGAACATCCTTGACATGACTGATCCCTACATTAGTTATACGCAAGCAGGTTCCATCAAGAATCATACTTCAACGAGAACTGTAGAAGCCTTTTACAACTGTTTTTTGGACATTCTGGTGAAATTGCACTATGAACAAGGAGCAAGTCTTGGCGCGAAATGTTGGACATTTTATCATTATTCCCCCGATTTTATATTAGGAAGCTACTTTCTTGACCAGATGTATAATTTTGGAAGAAGTGGATCTATAATTTCCTCTACCGGATTTGACTTTAGAACCGGAGTTGATATGTTAAACACAGCGGGTGTCTCATAAGAAGCAGGAGATGCTTACTTTAACGATGTTTCTGATCTCACCCATGGTTTTTATTGGGCCCGTGTTGTTCATTTATTTGTTACCACTGGGTCGATGCCTCTGCTGGTGGACTGTTACTCCCCGAGGGTATTCACCAGCCCAGTAGTCAGTACTTCGGTGCTGACCCGAAAGCCGATTCTATTTGGAAACTTGCAATATCTAAATGTTTGTGAATTTTGTTGAAAACTAAGGACTATCTCCCTCATGAAAAGCTCTGTCCCTAGCTGATTTTGGCTTTACATTTAGACCATATTGGTTATTTGTTCTCTATCAGTTTTTTTAAACTTCTTTGAGTTTAGATTTTATCTGCACTGAAGAGACATAAGTTGTCGAAATGCGCATATGCAGAAAATAAATTAACATTTTGTATATGTTCGTGTCTTCATTTTCCTTTCTGTGCCGTGCTCATGTTATGTCTTTGTTTTTCCAACGTTGCCATTGTTCTTGCATTGTTTTTTTTAGACTGACGGTTCGGTTCTCACTAACTTTACATATTATTGATTTGATTTTTGGTCAGAATATATGCATCTAATTAATATTATTATTGAAGCAATTCAACCAAAACGGTTTTCTTGCAAAATCTGGAAGCCAGTATGCTTAAACACACAGAGAAGGTACTAGAAAATTTGTTATCAGCTTAAAGATTTAACATGTCACAGATTGGCCGACATTTTGGGGTGTTTGGACCTGTTACTTTTTTCATTGTACACGTTTCACAATACTCGTATGTATACAATACTCGTCGTAAACATCATATAGTGCAAGTTACATAATATCTTTCGGAAAGGGGAGTTGTGGAACGCACAAGCATATACCAAGTAATTACAGCATGATTTAACAGTTTTGTTAAAGTTGCGATATTTAATTGAATTGGGTAAACATTTTGGCAAAATTAACGCAGGAATGAGGATATAGATACTCTGCCAGAAAGTAACATTAAGTTTGTCAGATCGATCTTGGATTCGAGTCAAATCCTTGGGCAAAAATCTGCTAATTCAAGGGATTATCATAAGATATAGATAGAAAACCACCCACAAAGCCAAAAGATCATTCATATATTCTAAATACGTCCTCATATACTGCTGTAATAACACAATTAACGTTTGTTTTACATGAAACGCAAGTAACGCCTTTGATGCAAAGCATCTTTGCTTACTCCTTACAAAAACGCAACGAAGACTAGGCAGCCACAACTTCTTTGTTGGTTGTCGATTACCCACGATGATATAGCCCAAAGAAATAATAAAATACATTACGGTGTCATTTACCTAATGCATAAACTATAGATGTTATTTGTACGCCCCCAGCAGTTTTAATGTATAAAACTAACTACAAGATTTATTAGCTTTGAAACAGATCCTACACAAAAAACAAATAAATGCATTACTTATGTCACAACATCAAACTATCAAGCGTATTCCTTCGAAAGTAGTGCATAACACTGTTGTTTTTTTCCGTTTCTTGCTTCTTGATGATTCAGAACGTGGACGTAAACCGGATATGTCTGAATTTGTTGCTTTTTTCAATTTCACACGGTTAAATGGTATTTGCACACTATTAAGCAAATAACCAGAAATTCATGGTTACACTTCCTGCACATTTTACACACTTCCGGTTTGTATGGAAGTTGGCAGTTTCAATTTTATTTACACCACTTCCGGTTTGTATGGAAGTTGACAGTATTCAATTTTGTTATTATCTTATGATAGATTTGTTTTCTTTCAGTTTTTTATCCCGATCCTGTTACCTATCCATTTCAATTTTCCTATTTTGAATTTGGCCGCTTGCACGCGCCATGTATTGTAGGGTTGAAGACTTTTCATTATTATATGTACCTAATCTAAAATTTACATTTTTTATGTTATACTTTTAATTGTTACATGCTCATGTTACTCGTTGTTAATCTGTACTTTGCCTAAGGAGTATCTATATTTGTATGGTATATAAATAACAAAATACCGAATTTACTGTCAATTTATTTTCTGCATGTGCGCATTCCGACAACTTATGTCTCATCAGTGCTGATCGAACTAAAACAATTGGAAGTCAATAAAGCGAAAACGTGTAAAAGCTGACAGAAAACAAGTAACCAAAAGGATCTAGATATAAAAGAAAAAATTCAGCTAAGGACAGAGCTATGCATGAGGGAGATACTCCTTAATTTTAAACAAAATTTTGTGAAATTTAGATATTGCAAGTTTCAATACAATCGGTTTTTGGGTCAGCACCGAAGTACCGGCTACTGGGTTGGTGAATACCCTCGGGGACTAACAGTCCACCAGCAGAGGCATCGGCCCAGTATATATGAATTTACTCTTTGTAGTGAACATTCCTTCCTCTCAGTCAAAGTATCTTACAGCAAGGATTTACCGGAGTATTGATCAACAGCTTTTAATTAGACGAGAAAATATTGAGTGACTCGAATACAGAGTCTCTGCTCAAATATCTTTCGAAATATGGAGGCACTAAAACGCAATTCCCAGTTCCGAATTTCCCAAATTTTATGACTAAGTTCCAAGTTCCAATAGGAGAAGTAGCATATTTGGATTCTGAAACAAATTTGCCTCTCACTAATTCGGCTGAATACTAGCTAGATTGATACAACGTGTTTTAGTTTTATTGTGCTACCGAGTTGACCTTGTTCATCTTTAATACTAACGAGATTTACACAGATTTTCAAAATTGTATACATTTGTACTGTTTTTAAAGGTTACAGAATTAACTCGAGCCATGGATTTGTAATTTGTTTTGTCTTAGGCTTAGAAAATGACATTTACCATTTAGCTACTAAACAGATCTTCAAAGCAATATAGTGTGAGGGTTGGCGTTAGGGGACAGGACATACTTCCCATCCGAAAAACCTGATTTCCCTCCCTGTTTTCATTGGAGTTCACATTATAAGTGCCCGTGCCTTGTCATCGTCTCATGTCTTGTTTTTGTCCTTATTTTTCTGTGTTCTCTTTTTTTGTCATTTCCCCAGACTTTGTTTTTGTACCAACCATATCCCTAGTTCCTTCAGTATTCTTATGCCATTGTTTAACAATTATTCATAAATGTTAAAAAATGGATAAAAGGAAACACCTTCAATGGCTGAAAATTATAATTACATGCAACAATATGCAAAGGAACTACACAAGAAAAACACGTTAAAGACAAAAGACAAACGTAGACAACGATAGGAACTCAGGACAGCCGGACTTAGTACCGGCACTAGCAAAAGCCAGCGGTAGGGTTAAACCGGTTTATGGGTACCCAAACCTCCCCTTTATCTGTATAAAGTCTTCAAAGTTA
The DNA here is from genome assembly GCA_002080025.1 of Modiolus philippinarum. Classification (NCBI taxonomy): domain Eukaryota; kingdom Metazoa; phylum Mollusca; class Bivalvia; order Mytilida; family Modiolidae; genus Modiolus; species Modiolus philippinarum. The sequence continues at coordinate 46,373 of MJUU01068105.1, read as the reverse complement.
AATGATCCAAACGAAAATCACAAGCAACTACTCTAAAGCTGTAAAATTGATCCCCAGCTAACTCTGGCGATCTTGACTGGATGCAGGAAAGAAACAATGCATGTCTGTCCAAGAATTAATGGAACGGGCAACAAGTTGGTTAGAAATTTAACCCTTCTTTTATCATGTATAACACCGTTGATGTTGTACAGATATACATGCATTGCATAATCTTGCAAGTTATGATGTTTTTTTCTCTTCCAATCTGATGCATCAACAATATTATTAAATTGATATGTATTCTTCCTGATGAAGAATAGCCAAAGCATAAAAAGTAACCATATAAATTTAAATTTTATCTCAGAATTGACACAAATAAAAAAAGACCAACCCAAATAGAACATTTAGCACTTTCATAATCTTATATTAGATCTGACATACACGTGAAGATCTTACTCGAAGAAATCAGCTGATCTTTTAGATCATACTGATTACCCAATTGCATCATATAACTTGATTGACTTTAGAGTAGAAAAGCTATAAACTTCATATCAAATGTTTTATGGTATCCGTGGTAGGTATGTCGCCTTTAAAAGGTTTCTGCTCATTAACACATATCGCTTACAAAGGAAACTGACATTTACACTTCAGTATTCATTACCGGGCCATTTAGGGCTTGCTATATGGTGTGAGGTTCCTCACTGTGAGTTGAAAACCGTACAATGACCCCTAGATACTTTGTTTTGGGTCCTTTTAACCTGGAGATGGGATGTTGTCTCCTTGACATTTACCCCATTTCCTTTCTTTTTCATTTCTATAAAGATGACCCTCACCTTTAACCCTTACAGTACCAGTACACAGAAATCTTGAAAATTGAGGGGCTCTAAAGCAACAAGACGGAAAAAATCTAAAGGAAAGTCTTCAGGGAACAGTAAAGACCATCGCCTTCAGAATATTGGTTTTAGAAGGGGTTGTTCAGAAACGTATAACCTATGTGTTTCCAATATCTCTACAATTACTGACGTCCTACATCTAATTAAATATAAGACACAAAGGTGTTATCAGAGGTTAACGAATATAACTCGATGAAAGAAATCCAACACTTCCGTGGATACAGAACCTACTCCTAGTACATCTAAACGGTACCGGTCTTCATTTGCCTCTTCTTGCAGTCCAACTAATAGGTGCATATTATTTGACAAGGAGAGGACCAAGTGAAGGGTATCAAACCAAAACTGACAAAGTATGTCGATAACACTGTAAAAGAAACTATTTAACAAGCACCAAACCATTTTCCCAAAGCCCAACTTGTTAAGTAACAGACCAAGATTTTGTGGCCAGGGAAGCTATTGGTATTTTAATGCGTGAAGACGGAAGTTTATTCGAAGCGAAAGAAGACAAAAATACTCGAAACCAAGCAAATGATAGAAGCCCATGAAAACGCTTTTGAATTTATTGGTGTCTGTATAGAAATTCACATATTCGAAGCCCAGTATGTTGAGAGGATGACTATGATGAAGAAAATATACCTAGAATAGTTATTAGACAGATTTTCAGCACAGGTATGCAGATAAGCTGATGAAACATTTTTAAAGGAGTATCTCCCTCTTGCACAGCTCTGTCCTTCGCTGAATTTTGGCTCTTCTATTTAGATTCTTGTGGTAATTTGTTCTCTTTGAGCTTTTACACATATTTCGATTTATGGATTTCCAAATGTTTTGATTTAATATGCACTGATTGATTGATTGATTGATTGATTGATGTTTTACGCCAACTTCAGCAATATTACAGCTATATTGTGGCGAGAACTGTTAAATGTACTGAACAATTATATATGCACTGAAGAGACTTAAGTTGTCGTAATGGCCATATGCAGAAGCAAAGTTCAAAGTAACTTCGGTATTTTGTTATTACGACATTCAGCGAAGATGATTCTGATTCATCTGATTCTACGTTCCCCCACTCAGTTCATCAATATGTGCTTCATTTTGTTGAAAGAACTTTCAGTTGAACAAGGAGACCACGTTAGAGTTTGGAACAATGCATCCTACTCATGGTATTATCATTCAGGAGGTTGGTAAATCCAGAGTCATTATTGCTGATCCTTGCAAGTTGAAATCGAGATAAAAAACAGCTCGGCCAAATGCTATAGAGTGAAACCTTGTTTTTCCTGTTCGAACAAATGTTTCATGCATGAGCCCACAAGCCTGAATATAGTTTCCAAGTTACTCGTAGTCAACTATATGATCAAAACAGTCCATTTTTCACGGAATGGTTCAAAGAGTTCATGTGAATATGCCTATGTTATTTCTCATTGTTGAATATGTCAAATAAACTTTGAGTCTTGAAAATAGGCTAACTACGCATTCATTTACTTTTATCCAGTAAACAACAAAATACTGAAGGACAGCATGTTTACCTATGTATACCACCTCTCAAAGTCTCCATCAATGATAATATACTGTTTAAGTCGTCATAGAAATGTCTTTATCTGTGAGTGATGAGGCTTGCAACTTTGACCTTTGACCTAGCTGTTGCTAAGATAGCATGTTTTCGTTTAGCTGTGCAGCAAAATATTATCAGAATTTGGATAGTCCATACAGTCTGCTCCGGCTTTGGTACAGAGATTGTTATCGAGGCTCAAATTTGTGTGGATAGGTCTCCCTAGATAAGTAAAAAAGGCTGAACTAATCCCGTCTTGGCACCTTTTGGTAAAGTATTTGCTCCTTTTGAAAAATCACTATATAAACTACATACTCAATAGAATCACAGCAACAACTTTGAAATATACGCTCCATAGGCTGGATAGGTAGGTATATTGCTACTAAGAAATTTGGAAGTTAAAATCATAACGTTTGACAAATAGCTTAGATTTCAAACGTCCATTTTCATAAATGTATGAGGCTGAAGTAGTTGTTCCAAATGTCTATGATTTCAGATGCCAGATGACAAACACAGGCTGAAATGTTGCTGATTTGATATTACAATGTTTTAAAAAGTTAGAGGGGATGGCACTTTGAAATAGGTCCCGCCAAACGACCTTTCTGCCAGAGAGCATACATCGCTAAAATGTTTCTAAGACTATGTGTTTTAAGTTAGGGCTGGTTTGTAATATTTCAGTTGTTAAAAACTTCGGCTAATATCAGCCCAGGATACGCATTTGACATTGATGTGAGAGTTCCGGGCTAATACCAGGGCCCNGGGGGGGGGGGGGGGCTCTTCCTATACATTAGTATACACAGAAATACCGCTGGAACGGGTCACTTTTTTGACAAGTCAAATATGTCCATGGGGTGAAATTTTCATCAGTCTGTTATATCAACGGGTAGATAATTTGGCATACATTTATCAAAATCATGTTTACAAGTGCAACATTTAATCTTAATGATTGAGATGAAATGTAACAAAAATTAACTTAATTGTAAATTATATTACAAAAACAGTGTCCAGTGTACAATATTTACACTGGCAACATTAAAAGTTAAATAGATCACAATATTAGATTGGGTCCGGATTTTCAACGGAAATATATGAATGGGTATGGTTATCCAAAATATTGAATATATGAATGGGGGGGTTGTTTTGAAAATCTCAGCCGTAGGTCTGTACCCAAAAGTATAGGTTGAGACCCCCCCCCCGGGTACCAGGGCTGATATGAAAACTGACATGCAATCCATGTACACTTCTTTTTGTGAAGAAATACTGTAATCAGAGTTATTTACACAAGTATTAAATTTAAAATTACAAAGCAGTGCAGATTTCTGTAGTGTTGGATATAGTCATACTCCTTTCAGCAGAAACTACAAGGGCATTTTTGTACCCATCGAGGTACCCATACAGTTGTGGACAGCTTGTTAGTTTAACATCTGATATTGATATAGCCATTATCACACATATTGCTCATGTAAAAATGAAAAATTAACAATTCTTTTTTATACAAACTGAAATATTTCCTAGAAAATCAATCGAAACCGACGTCCAAAATGGTCACTAACCATACGATCAGTTGAATTAAGTATTTGCTTTATACAATTTGGGAAATAGCAGTTATTGTTAAAATAAGTATTGCTTAATGACCATATGTTGTTCAAAAGATGAAAGAAATATTTTTAATTCCGATGCCCTTCTCTTCAATAACAGCACATCTAATAATGAAGCCACACGAATTGTTGTTACAAATACATAATCAATTTTTCAATACTTTCTAAGAAGTAGTTAAAACTTGTAATGCATTTTACAAAATGTCAAATTTAGCAGATTTATTTCCCTTATTTGCATATTCGGTAAAACGTTGTCCAAAATGAGTAAAATATGACTTCTTTTAATTTGTTCATGTGCAATAAATAAGTTCTTTGGTAGTAATGATGCCAGGGCGTTTATGTTTTATTATTCCGTTGTATCACTGGGTTCAAAATCTTTACATATATAATTTGGTGGAACGGACAATGATAACTTGGCACTGATATATTATATCAAATAATACAATAGCCTCACAGAAAATGCTTAAAATGTTTTCTAAATTAAAATGCTTACAATGTTTCTTAAATAAAAATGCTTGACCCTTTTAAAGTAGAAATGCATTAACAAAATAATCTATTGGATGTGGTTTGTTTCCATTGATTTATCCACTTTTTTACCCTTTTGGGGCCATTTAGGGCTTGCTATATGGTGTGAGGTTCATCACTGTGTTGAAGACCGTACGGTGACCCCTAGATGCTTTGTTTTGGGTCATTTTAACCTGGATATGGGATGTTGTCTCCTTGACATTTACCCCATTTCCTTTCTTTTTCATAAAGAACATACGCAACCCTGTAAGCTCATTTTTCAGCCAAATCTCCAATAAATCCCATAAAAATGAGTTTCGTTCTTTTCGAAACTCATATAAGGCTATACTACTGGATGCTACAGCAATTACACGTATGACAAGGATATACATGTAGTAACAATGAAAAGATACATGTATGGAGTAAATGCACAAAAGACAAAGTCTCTACAAATATATGTTCATATTTGTAATCAGAATTCCTTTCAAATTTTTGATTGCTTACATTTTTGAAGATCAGAATCAAAAAACACAACCCGTTTTTGATACTAGTGTGGTGAGGTTTCGAAAAAGTACATGCCTGGAGGGTAGAAGCCTTCAAGGAGAAAGAGAATTTGACACAAGAGTTGCTTTTATAGCGAATGAACCTTTTCCATCCATTGTATACTCTTTGTTTAATTTCATTGAAATATCTTAAAAACGAATATATGATAAAGAGGCAAATATAACAAGCGTCTCCCTAAATTATGTTTTTTTGGCAAACACTCTTACGACGTCATAATCGATACACATTTTCCTTGAAGCAAAATTTTTTCAAATGTTGAAATCAAACTGTCTTTTGACCAATCAAAATCCTCGGCTCTTATATAAGGTGTAATTACGTATAACGTAGTAAATTGCATGCGCATAACTCTAATAATTTCAAGGTATTTATCTTTCTTTTATTTAAAAGAGTATATACTCAATCCATTGGATCGAAATCCTGTATTCTATAATTTATTTTTAATAAACCATTATTTACTGCATATTATGTCAATGTAAAGACGCCATATTTCGCATTAAAACAAAATATATACCATATTATGTCGCTGAAGCAGCTTCTGCATAGTAACCTTACGCCATAAAAAGTAATCCGTTTACATCTGCTGTGCTTAAATGTTTTGAATATAAAATATGATTATTTTTGACAATAGAATCGGTCATAAATTATTATATTGGTGCTTGATCTGGTCCAAATATTTAGACATACTGTCTATTATCAAAAATATGAAGAAAGGATATGCGTGGGGCGAAGATCGTGCATCATAAATGTATAATAAAAATGCTTTTCTTTTATGTTCGAAATAATCTGCCGTGATATAAACCTACCATATATCTGTTTACTTAAGTATTTATTCACAGTGCGTCAAAGTGTTGCAGCGTTTGAGCTGTATAATACCAATTTCGTCACTTCCAACCGATCAATCAAAGAAAGCTTGCATTTGAATGCTGATGATGAAATAATAAAAAAGGGGTTTTAAGGAAACCTTAAGCTTCAAACAGCATGCCAAAAAAAGTTAAAGATAATCTAAATTCTACCATTTAGCATTTTTATTTATGATGCCGATGAACAAAAAAATAAACTGGATACTGGATACTAAAGTCAAATGTAAAAGTACATACATATATAGCATGGTGCACTCAGTCCTATGTACATTCATCATTCTATTCATATTAATAAAAAGATATGGAGTAAATGCACATGACACAAATCCACATGTATCTTCAAGTCTTTATTTTGAACGTCCCATAATTGGAGCATTGTCTTAAATGATTTGTCTGTCCCATTTTGGTTCATCAAATTCTATCATTTATTTTCTTTCTTACGGTTCACAAGTGTTTAAAGTTATCGTGAAAGAGTTCATTTATTTCAATCCCAATTTGCACTGGGGTCTCGTGTTCATTATACGATAGATATTGAAAAATAGAAGAAAACTAACAAACTTCCCCTTTCTCAATCCCGTTTCCCTACATTACAATATACTCACGAATAAAACCCAGGCCACTCTGAAAGGAAAAGAATGAGGCAAAACCTAATTTGAAAAGATGGATCAAGGAGGAAAAAATTTACAGGAACTCTACTATACAAAGGGAGGACATCATCAACAATCACAAAAGTATATTATCTTTTCCTTTTGTATCAATGTTAGTGATAAAAACAACAACAGGCCTTGTATCTACTGGGTACCTAATTACATAAATACCCTACCAAACAGATATACATTGCTGGGTCTACCAAATACACAGCAAATACATTTCCAATCTGCTGATTTCACTACTTAAAATTCAGTCAAGATGACTTGAAGATATATAGCAATAAAGTATACTCAATGAGCGGGGTGAATCAGATTCTCAAAAAATCTCAAAATACTTAACTACTACTCGAAGATTTAACACATACGTCTATCTGTATTAAAAATGCTAATAAATATTTCAATTTCCGTTATAGATTGTGTGTTCTCTCATTCACCAAGCGCCATTTTAAAGGATTACTTTCATCTAATTTCAAATATTAAATAAATCACTGAAACACAATCATCAGCATCATACCTGGAGTTGTCACTAGAGATGTTTTATGGTCGTTACCATGCAATGGCAGATCTTTGCAATTTTTTTATTTCACAAATGAGAAAAGTTTTTTTGAGTGGGTCTAAAGTTTCAAAGCGACTTTACAAACACCGACTGTGACTTGATCCGATCAGGCTGGCTCTGATGGAGCACCTAAAGTTACCTCCAGTTTTTGATTATTTCACAACTGCTAGTGCTTTACTTTTGCGGCATTCTTGTTCATGTTTAATAGGGTTATCTTTTTTTCAGGTCTTCTCAATCTTAGCTATATTTTTGGAATTTCAATTCTTGATTGATAGTTTTTCTGCATTTTTGCTTCGGTTTCGTTTTCGGATGTATTCATGATTCTGTTACTTTATAGGCTTTGATCAGTACCATCCTTGTTTATCTAGCGCCCTTTTCTTTCACAAATTTTAAGTGAACAATTTTACTCAAGTAATTTTCCATCCAAATGTTCATACAGTTTCTATCAAAAGTGCCCATTCCAAGTCCTTAACCAGAGAGGTTATAGTGTACATGTACAAACCATAAAAGAAATATGTGTATGTTGTTTGTATGTAGTTTCATAAACTAAGGCCACTTCCTTTTGAACAGCCAATATGGACCATCGTTGCTTTGCAGTACTTACTTTACTCGTTTGATTAGCTTAACAAACATATGCTTATGATAACTGATTGAATTCAAAATTTCAGCAGAAACCTTCAACATTATATAACAAAACTGCATAAAAAAAGGATAAATATGACACACTGACATTATAAATTAAACTCTTCCACCCTCGAAACATTTTGCTGCACGCGAGTCACGAAATCCGATGAATTATTTGCCGTCATAGTATATCGAATATCTGTAATGCAAAGTAATAAATATGGCCTTAAACAAACACAACAGTTAAAAAAAAAACAAAAAAAAAACAAAAAAAAAACCGTGAATAATTTAACATAAACAAAATGCATTCAAACTCAAAAGCTTAAAAGTATCAGATTTAAGGCAGATACAATTGTGATGCTATAACTAGTTACAATCAACTGAAACAAAGAGTGCTAGCATGAAATATAAACTCAAACAACTTGTTTAACGGCTTGTGACTTATTCTTCCATACACATTTGCAGGTGTTATTATAATTAAGCAGTCGTGAAAGACTCCTGGCCTGATGCGTACAAAACGTTGCTGTTCAAGAAGATTCCGGGCTACTTGACTGGAGTGCAAAGTGAGCAGGGTTGCATTAGCTGAGATGTTTTCTTGATATATCGAGATTCTTATTTCTTATAAGACGGTAGCAGGAGCATGTGAAACGGCAATTGGCTGAACGATACTTTCTACACTATTGGAAAAGGTAGAAAAGTTCAATGTTGTATTAAAGCGTTGATTGAGGATTTTTGACTCAAGGCATATGTACCGTCGCCATACTACAAAGAATACTTGTTGTGCCTCATTTTACATTCAAACACCTGGTTTAGGCATGTACAAAACATTCACCGATGTTACATGTCATTAACAGCCTTTGGTTAATGGGTCCACAACAAGCATATTGGCCTCAAACTCCTGATATGCTGTATATTGTTGTTAACATTCAAACACCAAACAATGCTACTGATTTGGAACTAGTATAAGAAAGCGTTACTGTTCACATTTGAAAGTCAGTCGCTGATCAATGCCCCTTCACCTTCACAAATGCATAAAACGTACAAGATTTACATAAAAAAACTGTAGATACAGAGTGAAAAAAATTGACGTGGCTAAAAATGCAAACAAAAAAAGAAAAAAAAATCCAGAGATAGCAGACTAAAAATCTGTGTTTGGACACTCGAAAAGTGAAGCGATTAAGACATAAACATGTTGTACTTGTTGAGCCTAAAGGGAGTTCGCTACTCCATTTGAAAATAAATAGGATTTCATATACATGTGATTTTTTTTGTAGAAAATAAAAAAAAAAGAAGTTATTTACGTGAAAAAAATTGATAGGTTGACGAGACGATCTAGTTTTTGAGATATATGTGATCGAAAATTTGGCGGGAAATTGAACCCCTCTGATTTTTCATAGGATTTACCAAGATTGGACTATGAATGAGTGTGACAGAATAAATAGAATTTAATGAATTTTTTACAGAATGCTCATGAAGATGTATAAAATGAAATTATGGGAAAAATATGGGGGTAAATGGACAAATAATTATAATGCTTTTAAATAGATAAAAGCCGAGGATTACAAAATATCTGACAGAAATCCCAAAACATGAGGAGCGAACCTCCTTAACAGTTTGGCGTTGAAACACGACACTTTCAGGAAATGTAATCTAGCACTTCCTGACAGACTTTGAACACCATCATTAAAAAAAAATGATTTATAGAATTTCAAGTTGGATTTTTATCTTAAAGCTTAATTTGTATGAGTAATATATTTTTGATTCCTTTTTTTACAGATTGAAACAAAAGTAGCAACCACTGAACCATTTGCCCATTATTTCTTGCAGTTTTCTATGAATATGACAATATGTTTCCCAGATTGTTTGATGCTGAATTATGTCCTGATCCGATGTTTATCCTGGACAATTGTAAGCCACAAAAGGGACTGCACGTTGTCATATATATATTTATATATATATATAGAACATAGTACCATTACGAAGCCAATTTGAGCTTCTTAATGGGCTTGCAGTGTGTTCAAAATTAACAATCGTTAGACAACATTACTGCATACAGTTTGGTGCAAACAATTAAAATTTCTTTTTGAAAGTGATTATTTTAAATGAGGGTAATAAAAAAATTCCCTGACAGAATTATGAAGAACCGAAACCCAAAGGGCAAAACCCAAAGCAGGTGCATATTAATTGTTTCTAGCGTTTTAGTTGAAATTGTTACATCACACTTCAAACTAAAATGAACTTCAAATACAGTTTAAAAGATAATTATCGTAACAAATGCCGTTCAAACATTATGAAATTGCTAATTTGGACCTAAATGATGCTTGGTTGTGAACACTTACTCTGACATATATTTACATCATCAAAATAAGAAAGAAAACAAAGCCGTTACGACCTTGCATATTTTTTCTACATGTCCAACATCTGACAAATGCCATGAGAAATTTTATACATAAAGCTAATTTTTAAAATAATGGTACACAGATGCATCCCAAGGCACAAATCTTTGGACTGGAACCCCCTTTTCAGAAGATTTTTTTTCTGAATTCAGGCTAAAAACAAACAAACAAACAAACAAACAAATAAAAAAACAAAAAACAAAAAAGAAAAAAAAAAAACAAACAAACAAAGAAACAAAAAAAACAAATAAAAAAAACAAACAAAAGTGGTACCCTTTAATTTTTTTTCGAAGGCTTGACATGCCGGTGTGCCTCATTTGGTGCGAATGACAAACATACCCATGAAGATAATAGACAGAGACGTACTAAAATGACGTTACAATTCCGGAACATGAACGAATCATACTTGTTGTCAATGTTCCCACGCTACCATCCGACGTGTATCTTAAATTATTTAACACCAATGACAATGGTTAATACATTATTTACTAAAACCTTTAATGAATTGACACCATTCAAAATGACGTTATTTAATTTCGAAGGTCAATATAAATTACGGAATAACACCAAAGCCAATTTATGACAGAATTTTGTGGAAATTGACAATGTTTGATAAAAAAATAATATAATCTGTTTGCGGGAAGATTTTTATAGACCATAAAATTCTTTGGCCTAATATCGTTGAAACGAAGCTGCAGATATTATAGTATTTTAGACAATGACTAACGGACAATAGTGTTTGTTATTCATAGTGACCGGATCTATATTATGCAAATTAACTATTGTTCAGGATATTAATACACCTTTGAGAATGGATAATTTTACCGGGACGTTAATACGGTGTGAACGCGAGTACCGGTGTTAGTACCCCCTGGTGAACTGCTGTCGTGTTCCGAATGGCGAGCAATATTTGATTATTAGCTGTACTATAAAATTCCATCATTTCAGAATAATTATGTAAATACTCTTGGTTTTGACGGTGCATTTCATTGGAAACACCATCACTTACATGTTTTGCTATTTATTCTGAAACTAAGGAAAAAAGGTAAAAAATAATGGAATCAACAGTGGTAACGATAGCTATTTCATACATATCTGACCGGAAAACATATTCTTTTTAAGTGCATTTTTTTGGCACGGTTACCAAAGCAACGGAAGCATACCCCATTTTTTTGTATTCCAAAAGTAAAAAAAAATGTCATTCTATAGCAAGCCCAACAAATTTTCAGCAGAATATCTGCCCTAAGTAGCACCTGTGAAAAAGACTTTATTGGTTTTTTACCAGGACAATTGAGCTCACATCTTAAAAGATTTGAAATGTGTAGGTCAAATAGTCTCCGAAATTGTTTTGGACCATCTCACAAAAAATTTGCTAAGAAAACCTGATATGCTCCCTGTGTAGTTCCCTGACAGATCATTGCATGTAATTATAATTCATTGTAGATGCTTTTATTTCATTCCGACAAGTTTACCGTGATGAATTTAAAATACAAAAAATACCGAAGTTGCATAAAAGCAGTAAATTTCGTTACAAGAGAGCAAAATGATAATTACTGCAACAGATACATATCGGCATACGAATACAGCAGCAAAAATGCAGGGAGAAAATTTTAAGACAGCAAAAGGGAGGAGATACAAAACGAGAGAGCATAACAAGGATAAAACACAGAGATAGAAATGAGCAAGAACGTCACAAAACAAAGCACTAATCGGGGTAAAGTAATATGTGCTCAAGGATAAGTTTGAGGTGTTCCGCGCATGACTGCCAATGAAAAGTCCAGTTCTAAGTAATAGTTCTTGGATACTGAAAATCCCCATTTGTGAAATAAAATCATGATAATCTGATTGTTGTTCAACAAAGCCCTATCTTTACCTAGCAAAAAACTGAATATTATTTTTATCTCATTTAGGACAGAGGCTGATGTATGTAATGCGAGAGCGTTGACTTTCATTTGTCATGTTAGGTGTAGAAATACCAACTGTTGCATTAGTCAAGGTGGTTCGAAAAGGATTTATTTTACAAATGTCAAGACTTTTTTAAGAAATCATATCTAATTCACCTCGCTTGTCGATTATGTTTTATCAGATTATTTTGAGGCCATTTTCATATATTGTAAGCTTTAAAGGGAAGTTTTATTTTACACTTAGCAGACTCAGCCTTCACCAGCAGAATGGATTTGATCTTGTTTTGCCATTTCGATCTCAACACTGTGTTGACATGTTTAACAAAATTTTTGAAGACAATTCAAGAAATTCAGTATTTTTTCAATAAAAATTGTATGCATGTAACTGTGTTTGCAAGGCTACTTATGTAGCTTAGGTAACCAGTAGATACACGACAGACTGTTATTTTTAATCACTGACAGTGATACCAAATGAAAACATTACTTCTTTGTGATAGTTCAGGATGTTCCTATTTTGTAATGGAAAAAGTTTGTGAGTTTGATGTCCAAATGATTTTTAATGCTCATCTTCTTAACAATGCAACCAATGTTTCGGCTTTGCAGATGGCATAACAACATTATTGTAACGAAGATAGTACAATGTCTATTTTCGAATTTGCTTAGCCTCAGCTGAGGTTCATGAAGGCCATATCTTTATTTAGAAATGCACATTTGTACCCGTAAGGGTTGAAAGCATATATAAACATACAATAAAAAGAAACAAATATAATCAGTCAAAAATATTGTCTGTGGTGAATTATGCAATTATTTGTCCACTTTCCTCAGTATAAGATATTTCATTCGAACTAAAATCCAATATCTTTTTGGACCTAATCCGGCCTTTCTTTCTATCAGCCCATTTTGGACTTTTTTCCTTTACTGTGTCCATCTACATTTCAAAAAATTGATTGGTTTTTAGCCTGCGATATTTGGACCTTTTAATTGGTAAATATGTCACCTTTTGACCTTTTTCTCTTGGTCTATTTTGGTCATTTATCTTTACTGCGTCCATCAATATTTCAAACACTGTATTTGCAATTGACCGGTTGTAGTTCAAAGCATTTTGGGCCTTTATATTGGTAAATGGATCTTGATTTTGTAACTGATCATCCTCAGCGATGTTTAGGTCAGTGATTATAACAAGGCCGACAGAAGCAGACATAGCAGACATTAATAGGAAAGAGACGAGATTTATAATTTTCGATTAAAGTGACAAAATTTTGACATACGAATTAAGTCGACAGGGTCCGATGACAAAGGAAGTAGAAAACCGAAGGAACAAGGAATGTGATAATTACAAAAATCAAAGACCAGAGACGTGGCAAAAACAAAAGAAAGCAGAAAGATTGGGGTTACAATATGCTTTGTATAGATGGGATGTTCACAGGGGTGTCTTCTGCCCCATCTTCTCGCCCACCTAGCCACTTCTCCTCGCCGCCTTATCCGTCGCTCCAAACCCCCGCTCCCCATCCTCTGATCTCCAATTTTTGAAATATTTGTTAAGAAGTCAATACTTTAGTATCGGCCCTTAAATTGAGTGTTTGTTGGGTCTTTTATATGCATAATTTGTTTAAGGAAATATAACATATGGGGACCAGTACTCTGCTTATGCTTCCTCTATCTTTATTCAAATATCGTTAACAAAAAAGGAGACCTGGACTCCCTTCGGCCTCCCATTGCATCAGCCCCTTGTGACGGATCGATCTTTGGCCGCATCAAATTTGGACAGGATCAACAGGGACAGATCATCTTGGGGCAGCATCGACCAAACACTGTCTGAACGACTGCTTTGGACGGCATTAGACCATTGCTGTCTATTCTAAATGTAAAATATTAATCTCACCATGCAGCTCTGCTTCATTCTTTAATATAAAAAATTACTTTTAACGTAAAAGTGAAGCATGTTTCTATTCTTCATTGTTGTCCACCAAAACCATTTTTTTCACACTTTTTTGAAAGACACATAGCTCCATAGAAAGGTTAGTTATTTTGAGTCTCGCGCATTTTTCTGTAAAACCATGATCGACTCTCAGAAAAGTTGAAAAGTCTTCATCAGAACTGATATTCATATATATGTAGGAGTTGTTGAGGGGTTTGTTGCTTTCTTTAAATGTGTACACCTGCCAAGCAAACCATATCAAACTCGAATTCGACAACAAACAAATCCGGAAACTGTTGATACTGATCGGGAATGAAAAAATCCGAACACTGTTTATTCGGGGCCATATAAATGACAATAAATAACTTCAAAATGTGTTTACCCGGCCCAAAAAACCCCTCTAATATAAGTACGACTACCCCGTGCCGCAATCTCCCGTCCCCGTCCCTTTTACCCCGCACTTTGCGTCCCGTTCTCCGACCTTCGCACCC
>MJUU01068105.1:4468-31838 GCA_002080025.1 Modiolus philippinarum | reverse complement strand
AATAAATTTTAGTTATTTAACCGTAACAACTTGAATCAAATATCTCGGTTTTTGGTGTATTTGCCTACTCCAACATTATTAATTATTAAGACATAAGTTGTCGAAATGGAATATGTAGAAACTAAATTTACAGTAACTTATATCTTATCGCTACAAGTTCACTAAAAAAATTAAGCATTGAGCTGTATGTAAGATTGCCCAAAAACTGTATCAAAAATACAAAGTCTTAATCTATCATAATTTCTATGGCATAATTTTTTAAGTTGTTGATACTTAATTTCGCACTTTCTGAAAGAAAAAAAAACAAAACCCATAAAATTTAATTGCTACCACGAATAATGCTTTAATCAAATTGGGCTTTACTAACGCCGATTCATAACACAATTCCATTAAAATCCTAAATCACGTCGATAGATCCAGTGACAATAGACCCCACATTCGAGTCTCACTTTTCTCATAAGAAGAGACGGTGGAAGAAAATATAGCTCAATACATTTTATTGCAATGGTGACACCTTTGTAGGCAGGCTGATCGTTTTTATTTACAAATAATTGAAATTTAGTAATTTCAAAGCTCTTAGTCTTTAACATAAAGTTGGAAAGTAATGCTAATTTGACAAATTTTATAGTTAAATAAGGGACTTTTATTATACTTTCCCTGGGAAAGAAATAAACTAATTCACATCTTCACCCTATAAGAAAGGTTGGAGAAACACTTCTGATTATTCAAATTGATTGATATCCTTAGAAATGAACTCTTACTAAAGTCTGGAATTATTTCAACACTGGAAAAAAATAGAAAAGGGGAGGTGTGAAGTTAAATGCTGAAATATATGTGGTAGAGTGAAGTCATATCAACTTTATCTTGAGCACACACAGAAATATCAAGCATACCCTTTCAGCCATTTGTGAAAACCGAAAAATATCGTTTTAGAAATATTTACCTTAAATGAAGTCGGTTTTTGCCATATTCAGGGTACATGTAAAGGGGGTCTAAGGCCTGTTAGAAATGCATGTGAATTTTGTATCTTAACAACTAATGTTTAAATATCATGTCTCCATATAAGAGTTTTATGTGATATTCTTAGTTCACTAGTTTGTTTCTTCATTTAAGTTTCTTACATTTAACCAGGAGATACTTCATTTAGGCTTAGTGAAAAAAAAATAAAGTTTTGTAATGAGCTCAAGTGAAAAAAATGTTTCAGTATTTTGTGCATTTGAAATTTAACAAATTTATTCTTTATGTTTTATTGTGGATAAAATAGATTCATTATTTAAATAATAAGCCATGAAACGCAGTTCAAGATTCATGAACTTGATCTAGAGTTATGCTTCTAACAACTTTTCAAATGTGGCAAATGTTCTTCTTTCCAACATTGTAATTGTCATATGAACATTGCTGCAAATTTACAAAAATCACGTGACAACCGCTTTTACCAGAAACAAGATATGTTATATTTAAAACAAATTTATAATGAAATCTTTTGTCTCATAATGATTTCATATCTTTTCTTTAATTTGTTTGTTAAATTTATATAAAAACGACTCGTAATATCAATTGTCAAAATGATTGTACACAGAATTTAAATTAACAATATTTTTGGTAATTTTTCATTATACCATACATTGATACAAAAAGTAATTAATGACAATGACTTCGGGCAGTCACACATTATTTGCATATTCAAGACGTATATGCACTGAATTGACCTCTTACGAACTGAATATTATACATTTTGCATCAACAACAATCAACAATTTGAAGCAATTGAAAGAAAAACTTTGGTCAAAAACGAAATTTTAAAAAATTTCGTTGGGTGGGTCTAAAAAAAGGGCCTGTTCCAATATTGCGTGCAGGTTATGCTCATGTTAACATGTGGGGATCATAAGTGTGGGGGTGCACGGGGGGTTATTCCAGCCCATGGACTAATTCTGAAAAATAAAATGTGACATTGAACAAAAGTATAATAGATTATTAGAAACTGTTTCTTTGTTTTTAACTTTTGATACTTTATTGAATGTAACATATTTTCGTAGATTTCAATATTGCCCAAATTTTACATCTAACATGTCCATATTGCTCTCTATATTTTAAATAATGTGTTTGTATCTCTTAACAAGTTTTTTAAACATCACACAATGTTGATATTGAAGATGTGTGATTACAGGATTTTCCCCAAATCTTCAGGATTTCGAGTCTTTTTCGTCTTTGGCTCATTTTTGTCAGTCCATTAAACAGCATATTTTCCTTAACTTATCGTAATGTCAATTTATAACAAATATGATTTGAAAATTGGGGTCGATACAAATAAGTAACCGTATGCTTTCTTATTTGCAGTCATTAAAAAAGACTAATCAATGGAGGGATATGGAGTAAAAGCACACGAGACAAAGTCTCTACAAATACATGGTTAAAAACAAGCACTGGAACAAGGCTTTAATTGTTGTTTTTAATCTTGAAGTTACCATGAGGCCTTCAACAAATACTGCTCACACCTCAAAGAAAGCTAAAACTGCCCGTATAGCATCCGTTTGAGCGGAAGTTTGTATGATTACTACGTTTCACACATTACTGAATCCTTGGTTTGCCTTACTGGCAGTGTGAAGGGTATCGTATGCAGAGCAGGACTTATTTTTTTCGTGCGTAATACCTTATGAGTAATCAATGAAAGGATATGGAGTAAATACACATGAGACAAAGTCTTTACAAATACATGGTAAAAACAAGCAATGGAACAACGATTTTATTGTTTTCTTCATCTTGGAGTCACAATGAGGACTTCAACAATGAGCTTTGCTCATATTTCATAATAAGTTCAAGACGGCACCTAGCGCCAGTTTGAGTGGAATTCATTGTTCTCACTGTGACTGCTTTAGTTTTAAATGCTATATGTATGATGTTTGAATATTACATAAATATACCATGTCTTTAGTATTCCGACTTCTGTTTCCTTCCTTTCACTTCGGTTTACTGAAAACCCTTTTTCACTTTTGCTTCCTAAAACATTAATAGTGATTGTGCTCTTTTTGTATACAAATACAAACCTAATATTTTTTAAATCTAATTCTAAAGGAAGACACGTCAAGGATTTAAACCACTGGGAATGATGCAATCGTTGCATTCTGGTCTGAAAGTTAGTGAGAATCGAACCGTCAGTCTAAAACAAACAATCCAATCACAATGGCAACACCGGAAAAAAGAGAAATAAAGACATAACATGGTGATGAAGAACAACAATTAAAGCGCTGTTTCATTTGCTTAATCTTACCATGTATTTATAAGGATTTTGTCCCATGTACATTTACTCCGTATCCCTTTATTTGTTCATGAAATGAGCACTGCACAGATAATAAGTCTTTTTTTGAAAGGCGGGCTAAAAATTTTGATTTCAGCAATATGTAGTACCTACATTACAAGGGGAACCCCTGCCCAATTTTTTTTCAATGGTAGTCTGATATGGGTTTTAAGTTTCTTGTGCGGCGGGAGCCATATGACTACGCGTAGCAATCCTGTTACCAGCTAATTCCGCTCTAGATCTGTGATAAGAACCCTCTTGAACTTTCCATGAGGTATGAGAAAAGCTCATTTTTAGCTCACCTGGCCTACAAGGCCATGTTAGGCATTCCCATTACTTGACGTCCGATGTCCGTCCGTCCGTCCGTCGTAAACTTTTTTCAAAAATCTTCTCCTCTGAACCGCTAAGCCAATTTGAACCAAACTTGGCCTGAATCATTACCAGGGTAACTTAATTCAAAATTATGTTCGATTAGTCGGAGGACCAAACAACATGGCTGCCTTTACTAAAAATAACACCTAGGGGTTAATTGCTGTTTGGCAAATAACTCAAAAACCATTACAGATATCAAAAAATCTGAAATCGGGTAAAAGTGATCAGCATGACAAGATCTACCTGCCCTGCAATTTTAGAAAATTGCCCTTATTCCGCAAAATTTTCAAAATTTTTATATTTTTTTACTTTTTATAAAAAAAAAAACTATAACAGAGGTTGATTTTAAATTGCAAAAATGTTCATCATATCAAGATCTAGCCACCTAGAAATTTTGAAGAAAAGCTGAATACGTATAGAAGAGTTATTGCCCTTTATTGGTCAACTTTTTTTGTAACTTTATACATTTTGCCTTGTATTTCAATAAAGATTTGAGAAAGATGTTAACATTTAAAGCAAAAATGTTTAGTATGTCAAGGACTTTTATCTTCATGTTGGAGGTTGTGGACCTCATCCAAGATGGCCGCCAGCGGTGAACTTAGTTTAACATTGGACCCTGTGGGAAAACACATTCAAAGATCTCCTCTGAGACTACATGGCCAATTTGAATCAAACTGTCCTTCGTTGGTCCCCTTTGAAAAATGTAACCGGCAAGATCCCATCAGATCAAAGATGGCCGCAAGCAGACCACATAGTTCAACATTGGATCCTATGGGGAAACACATTCAAAGATCTTCTCCTCTAAAACTACTTGGCCAATTGGAACCGTACTTGGTCACAACTGTCCTTTGAAAAATGTGTCTGCAAGCCCCCACCAGATCCAAAATGGCTGTCAGCGGGGAACTTAGTTTAACATTAGACCCTAGGGAAAAACATTCAGAGATCTTCTCCTCTGAGACTACTTGTCCAATACTTGTCCAAAACCATACTTGGTCACAACTAGCCTTAGTTGGTCCCCTCGGAAAATGTGTCCGGCAAGTCCCTATCAGCTCCCAGATGGCCACCAACGGGGAACTTAGTTTAACATTAGACCCTATGGGAAAACACATTCAAAGATCATCTCTTCTAAAACAATGGGCCATATTACATCTAGGTTTATTATTGCACTAGAAAATGAGGCCCTTTATCATTGAGGTTATTGTCTATGCTAGCTTTGGACCAGGTGAGCTAGAGGCTCTTGGGAGCCACTAGTTTAAAGTTTCAATGAGAGTTATAAAAAAGCGTTGTGCATTACTTGGTTATGTGATGTGTTTTCATGTGCATTTACTCTATATTCTTTCATTGTTTATCAACATAGAAGAAAAATTCCAGATATAGGGTCTGTAAGTCTCGTCTAATTTTGGAACTTCCGGGACCAAAACTTGTACTCGGAAGTTGCATTTTAAACAAAAACTTATGACGTTTCAAGCAAAAAATTTGAACGTCATAATCCTGCAACGTCATAAATTGGCGGGAAACGTTTTCAAATTGCAATTTTATCGTGATTTCTCGGTGTCACATGACGAGACTTACTGATCCTATTATGCTGATGATGGTGAAGCAGTTGTCTCTTGAATTTCGAGTTCATTCGGGCATATTAGGAGAAAGAAATCATTAAGCTGAAGATAATGAATGAAAGGACATGAAATATATAATGATCTAAAAACTATGGATCATCTCCCTCTTGCATAGCTCTGTCCTTAGCTTATTTGGCTTTCCTTTTCAGACTATATTTGGAATTTGTTCTCTTTCAGCTTTTACACATATTTCGGTTTATAGCTTTCTAAATGTTTTGATTTGATCTGCACTAAAGAGACATAAGTTGTCGAAATGCGAATATGCAGAAACTAAATTCACAGTAACTTTAACTTCGGTATTTTGTTATTTATAACCACTGGGCCGATGCCTCTCCTATTGGACTGTAAGTTCTCGAGGGTATTCACCAACCCATTAGCCAGTACTTCGGTGCTGGCCCGAAGCCCGATATGCAGAAACCAAATTCACAATAACTTCGGTATTTTGTTATCTATATAATGAATACTGAAATGAAAGGATTCTTGTGTGAACCTGGCTTCGCATGAGGCTAAAGTTGGCAAACAATTAGTCATTATAGATATCCCCATTGGCTTCGGGAACACTTGTCCTCTCAATTGCCACTTCCGACATTCATATCTTTATGCTTTTTGTCGGGATCAGTGTGATGTTTAACAAAGAAGTTACTGTAAACGGGGAAATTTTCGCGAGGGCTTTATTTTCGCTCATTTCGCGATTAGCACATATTCGCGAAAATCCCCCCCTTGCTTTAATTTGTTTTCATTACGTATGTAACGAAACCTAAGTGAGAATCGCGAAACTAAAACCTCGCGAATAGGTTTAGAAATCAAAATCGCGAAAATATCCACTTTTACAGTATATCTTTACCTAGCATCAAATATGAATATATTTCTTACGCCTTTTAGTACAGAAAGACTGATGTTTTAAACCTGGGAGTACTGACTGTATGGTAGGAATATAGAACTCGGGACTATCGGTACCAAGTCCGGCTGTCTCGAGTTCCCATAGTTGTTTACTTCTGTCTTTTGTCTTCTTTGTTTTTTTTCTGTGTAGTTCCCTGGCAGATTGTGGCTGTAAATTTCAGGCATTTTAGATGTTTCCTGTTATCCCCCTTTTTACATTTAGAAAAAAATTAAAAAAATATATATTTACAATAATTAAATTCAGGTGAAGTTAGATATTCTTACAAATCTTTAAATTCTTTTATAATACATACATGATTAACCCCTATTTTGGGGAGTGCTTTATCACAATAGAAATATAGAGGCCATCTTTGACTAAGTTATGAATGGGATTTTCTTGTGGACTTAGCAAACCAAGTAATGTATATCTGTATGCAAGGGCGTTAATTTAGCTTAGGTTACAAGTAGATTTGTACCATGATGTCATTAAATGTAATCCGATATACTGCATTCATCCTGCATTATCATAACCTAGGGTCAAATTCCTGAAAGGACCCCCCCCCCCTTTTGAATTATTACAAACTTCAATTTTACATTGACCATAGGGTCATGGTACAAATGAGCTATAACCCATCGAGCAAACGCCCTCAGGGTTATAACTACTATATAATACAGGTAGTTGGACTTTCTCATTTACATGAATTACAAACTGAAACAATCCTGTTTTGTAATTGTTTAAGTCTGTTAACCGTTGATATTGTAGATAATTTTCAAATTGAGTTGCCAAATGAATTAGCAATGACCATTTGCACCACTAAGCAACCCGTACAGTGCTATTTGTAGACACTGTAATAGACGGTCGATTGGGAAATGGTTATCCATGTTACCAGTATTCAGCATACATGTAGCGTATCAGCATTATAAGTCAAGACTAAATAAAAGTTATTATAATCTATTGTCTTCATGTTTTCTTTACAAATATTCCATTATAACAGTATATAAATTTTAGCAAACATTAACGAACTCGCTGAATATTGGCCTTCCTTTAAAAACAAGCTTTGTCCTTTAAGTTTCCAGAATATCCAAAAATATGTTGAAAATAGAAAAAATCGGGGCGTCGGTGTGATGGGAGATCGCACATACATGTATGTTATTAACTACAGCAAGTTTACATTATAAATAACTAAATACCGAAGTTACTGTGAATTTACTTTCTGCATATGCGCATTTCGACAAGTTATGTCTCATCAGTGCAGATATAATCTAAACGTTTGGAAGACCATAAATTCAAAGATGTTTAAAAACTGATAGAGAACAAATAACCAATGTGATCTAAATGTAAAGCCAAAATCAGCTAAGGACAGAGCTTTGCATGAGGGAGATACTCCTTAGTTTTCAATAAAATTTACAAAATTTTAGATATTGGAAGGTTTCAAAAATAATCGGCTTTCGGGTCAGCACCGAAGTACTGACTACTGGGCTGATGAATACCCTCGGGGACTAACAGTCCACCAGCAGTGGCATCGACCCAGTATAAAACGATTTCTTAAATAATTTCCTATGTCTTATATAGTATACAAATGTTTTTAAAAAGATTCCAGAGCGGAAGTAAATAAACGCCATTTTGCTTTAGGCTGCTGTACTAATTCCTTTCCAATATTTTTATACTAGGGTATAAGACGTTTTACTTAAATAGATATTTGCTCTCCGTTGTATCTAAAGAAAGTACCTAACATTTCTTGTGAATTTTTCCAAGTGGTAAATTTACTGCTATTGTTTGTGTTTAAAACTGACAATCATGTTTTATCTGCACTGGTCGAGTACTGAATTGCGATCTGCCATCTTCTGAACCGGCGCCGAATTTATAGCCCTCATTGACCAATCAGCTCTTGTCCTGCTGCCTGACAAGTGGCTGACAAATTACTACTTGGCTGACAATTTAACATTTCTCTTAAAATCGACCCTAAAACACTTATTTACGCTGTCAGTCGAGTTCCGACTCATACAAAATTAAATTACAAAAACTTTTTATTCAAATTTCCCGGGCCACCAACTTCCCAATACACAAACTGACAAAAACATTTGCGACCAATTTACCGACTTTGTAAACAATAAATACGCGTAAAATAAAGATCAATGAACTTTCACATAAAGCCGTAAAAATTAGCATTGTGAAGTATAAAAATACGATTTTGGAAGGCCAACTAATATTTTGACTACATACATATCGCTTTTCATATAAAAAAAATAGCCCCAAAATGACAAAAAATGACTTTCTTATTAGCCGGAAGTGAATCGCGATAGAAGTTTGTTGACAGATAATGGACTACGTGAAGTTGAAAAGGATTGAATTTTGTATATTCCTCAGTTAATACTGATTAATTCCCCATAAAACAAGAGATATAGGTAACTGAAGTCGTGTATGATCAAGCTATTATCAAGAAAGTACGTGTCATTCCCTTAAATTTACGAATTATGGATCTGAAGTGAGACTTGTCCAAGTTCAAAATCTAGCGCTTTGACAACTTGAATAAAAAGAATTCAGATAAAAATGACTTTAACTGGTAACAGTTACTATAATTAACAATTTGCTCAAAATTAAATTATACTTGGACATGTGTTACTCATGATTTGAATTAAAAAAAAGTTTTGAAAGAGTGTAATACAATGAGACCAAAATGTAAAAAAATGAAATTCGTTACTAACCCCCTACATATTACAATACCTTGTCAGCTGGTACATGAAATACTTGTCATAAAGAAAGGACAGTATATAAACCGATAAGATAATAGGAAATGCTAGAATGGAGGCAATCCACATCTGAGGAAAAATCAAAACACGATCAGGAAAGTTTTGAGACTAAGCCAAAATACAGTTATTGTAACTATTATGTAAAAACAAGGAAATGGGGGGGGGGGGGGGGGGGGTGTCACCGTACGGTCTTCAACACAGTGAGGAACCTCACACCATATTTTGGGAAATGTCGAACTGAAAAGCTTTGATCATAAACCAATTTGTTAAAAACAACGACAGTAGATTACCGAAGGAACAAAGCACAAGATTACATAAATCAAAGTCCAGAGACCAGGCAAAAGCAAGAACACTAGAAGACGGGGCTAAAGACACTACATGCCCATAACACACACAAACACCTCAAGTACAACACAAAAACCTAAAGCACCAACAGTGTGAACTCTAAAAAACAGAGTGACATCAGGTGCTCCGGAAGGGTAAGCATGTCCTGCTATGTATACAGCACCCGTCACAATGACAGTGGGTCAATCCAGGATTAAGTCAAAACCGGTAATGTCAAATCCAGGAAGACGTGAATCTAGCTGAAAATGTACATTTTTGATTTTTTGAAATATATTGTTATATGATTATTAGATTGCATGAAAAAGGTTTCGTGTCAGCATATTATAAAACAAAACCTTATATTACCTTTATATTACCAAACTTGGTGTCTAATTAGCGGAGAACATGTAAAAAGGGCTATTAAGGCCCTGTTTATATTTCAGATACTATCTACTTTTTCTTGAGAT
This sequence comes from Modiolus philippinarum, assembly GCA_002080025.1. Classification (NCBI taxonomy): domain Eukaryota; kingdom Metazoa; phylum Mollusca; class Bivalvia; order Mytilida; family Modiolidae; genus Modiolus; species Modiolus philippinarum. The sequence goes on along the minus strand of MJUU01068105.1, from coordinate 22,134 downwards.
GTATTATTATACTTTAAAATTTTGGCATTTTATTATTTTTTTCAATTTCGAAATGACCACCTGTTATAGTGCCCACTTCTTATGATTTAATTATGCCAAGTTTTCTTACAATTGACTCGATGGTTGTTTACTTTGGTTGTTTACTTGAAGTGATAGTTTTCTTGTTGGTCTTTTTGTCGGACAAGGGATGACAGCGATTCTTATTATACTTTGCCAATTAAGTTTATGTTTGTTGATGATATCGCATTCATGGGTAAAAAAAAACATGGATGTAACACTTCTCGACATCTAGCAATCAAATCCGCTCAACTCTGTGGTAGGGGCTGTATTGAACTTACTATGATGTATAAGCAAAGCTCTTTGGCTAAGGACTAATCGTTACTTGAAGATCAAAGACAACAATAAATAGTCGTTCCATTGCTTTGCTTTACTATGTTTATGTAGAGACCTTACCTTAGCATTCAAACTTTTGATTTTTCTACACTTTAAACTCCCCTTCACACAATAAATTGAAAACAGTAATTTCGGATTTGATACATCAATGTTTCTGCACTAAAAACGGAGAACGCAGATACACTTATTTAGTAGTAGGGAAAGACAAAACATAATTTGCAAAGAACCACACTGAGTAAAACAAGAAGTGACGGAGAATGACGTAATCAAGATGTTGGAATTTTTTTCAACAGACAATCGGGAATCCCATGGGAACTAACTGTGCTGATCTCTTTCTTTTCTCGTATGAGGATGAGTTTTTACAAGGGTAAACACAGAAAAAAAAACATTTAGCCCAGTCCTTAAATTTCAGCTCCCGCTGCAATGACGATGTACTATCTCTTAATAATCCAAAATTCAAGAAACATTTACATCAGATCTATCTCAATGAGCTTGAAATTAAAGAGACTACTGATACACCTACTTCAACTTCGTACTTAGATCTTTAAATGTACATTGACAAAGATGGACGTTTGAAATCTAAGCTATATGACAAACGTGATGATTTTAACTTCCCAATTGTTAACTTTCCCTTTCTGAGTAGCAATATACCTACCTCTCCAGCCTATGGAGTGTACATTTCACAGTTGATTCGTTAATGTCGAGCATGTAGTCTATACAGTGATTTTTGAATACAGCAAAACACTGTCTCAATAGCTGCTAAGTCAGGAATTTGTTCAGCATTTTTTACTATCATCCCTATGGCCGTCACCATGACATAATTGACAGATATGACGTGTCTGTGTCCGAAATGGAAACGGACATTTTCAGTTAGATTTCACGTCTCCACGAATTTGACATACTAGTAACCGGATTTGACTGAACCCTTGATTGACTCACTGATAGTGTGACGGGTGCCGCTAGCAGCGCAGGACATGCTTACCCTTCTGGAGCCCCTGATGTCATTCCCGGTTTTCATGGTAGTTCACACTATCTTAATATCATATTTTTATTTCCGTTTATTGTAGCTGCCTCACGTCCTTGTTTTGTCTTTGTTTTTCTCCGTGGCCGTTTTTGCCATGTCGTTGGACTTCAATTTTTCTGGTCATCGCTTGCCTTGTTCCTTCGGTATTCTACTGCCGTTGTCTCGTATGTATTTACTTTCTATCCTTTCATTTGTTTTTATTCAAAATCAATATTAAAGAAAAGAAAACTTCTTCGTCAATTTAAACTTATTGAAATTAGGAAAAATAATAGAAAGTAGCCTAGAACTTATGTAGTCAAATAATACAGTACAAGATTATTTAAGTACTTTGGTATTTGAACTATGTTGTGGCTGTTAAAGTATAAAACCATTCGGACATTCGTGTTAATTAGTCGATGTTGGAGAAACAAACCACATCAAATGTCTCTGAAACACTTATTGCTGACCACCCAGGCACTCATAAAAGGATTTTCGCCCCTTATGATATTTTTATAGCAACTTTGCAACATCTTTTGAGTTTTAGTCTTTTGAACCAAAATTACAGCATGTTTTTTTACGCAACAACGGCTGTAGAATACTGAATAAACGAAGGACTGTAAGTCTAGAAAAATTGCCAAAACGAAAACAGAGAAGCAATGACACTAGAAAGGTACAAAACACGGAAAGGTAAACAGAAATCACTCAAAACCAGGAAATGATAACCTAAATATTAAAAAAATTATAAAAAAAATGGGGACATGTAATGTAATGCAGTGTTACACAATTCACGTTGGGATAACTATCTGAACGACAAAAGCCAATTATTTATCGTAGACGTTATCACCAACGGAACAAATTTTCGAAAATAATGTAACAGTTCATGTACCGGACAGTTTAAGTGGATGGTTTAAAATATTTATTTTGATTTAAGTGATACTCATTTTCAATAACGTTTGAATTAGCCGTATAAGCATGTTTACAAGTTGATCTCATCCATTACGTACTTCACTCCAGAAAATATCATTGCAACACTTTGTCAAATATTGTTCATATATCTTAGCATACATATTTAAGAAAACAAATGGATTTTTGAAATCTGCAACAAAGTAAATGTTTAATTTGATAGTATTGTATTTAAAGTTGAAACCTTTATAATACGACCCAAACACCTGGATTGGAAAACAACAATCAAAATTTGAAGTTAAAACACGTTTAAGTTAGTCTTTTTACATTATCATTACATTCTTATGGTATTTTAATAACATACAACTGTAACTTTTATTGCATTTTGATTTATTTAAATTTCTACTTTCTGTTGGATAGGCTTTTAATCAAGGTGTGAGGCCGTGAAAGCGATGGGTGTTCTCAAACTGATCCGAAAGAAGAAACCAAGCATCGTGCTGAGTCCTTGCTCCCTGAAAAAGTCCATTTTGAACAATCTTATTGTTATTTAATCACATGGTGAGCGTGCATTTCTAATGCAAAAGGGGATGGCTAATAGCCAAAGAGAGATAACCCCAGTTAAAACAGAAACATTTTTGTTTGACAAGAATTCCACAATGATAATAGAAACAATTTCAAATTTATACCTTCTGAATACGATTATTTATCGTGTCTTAAAAATGAATTATTTGGAAATCAGTTTGTTCATTATTTTTACTCCTTTTTCGATATTTTTGGTAATTACTGCAACGTTCCACTGCAACGTTCCATATGCTGCTGATGAGAGGCAACTCCTTGGAAGAAGAAGATTACAGCAAAACAAGTATACTGTACATTGTGCAGCTTTATGCCAAATGTTCGTTGCACAAATTGTACCCTCTTTACATTTTAAAGCCATACAGATTTCGTTCAATTTTTAGGGTATTCACAAGCCCAATAGTCAGACTTGTCTGACATGAAAATTAGCTTGCGTTTTATTGAACTTTACTGTTTTTTATTAAAATTCTAACCACTTTAAAATACTGAGGCTTCATTCCGTGTATGGCACTCGGTAGATGTCCTTAGTGCTGGATTTGGCATCCTATTTCGATATTTTTGGTAATGAGTAATTCTTTTTGAACTGCTTTTGGATTATGGCTTTCCATATTATTTGAATCTAATGCTGCTGATGAGAGGTTACTCCATGAAACACGTGTGCAGCATAACGAAATTTACTGTTTTTTATGCAACATGGGTATTTTTGTATTTTAATAATATTAAGTTCATTATTACAGTATTTCCTGGTTATTCCTTGATAAAATCATTGTAATTCATGAAAAGTACACTGTATCCAGAGGTATCTGTATTTCATCTCAGAATTTTTAGAATTTTTAGAGTAATTTGTTTATAAATATTTTACGGACCATTTATGGCAAATGTGGCAGAATATATTCCTTTTCATCAGTGAAAAATTAATTTGTTAAAGGCAGTTCATGTCTCAAAATGCATTAAAGATAAATCATAAAGAGAAATTATAATAATAAAACCTCTAGAAATTTAATTGTAAAATTTTGTCAATGCAACAATTATTCAAATTGTCAATTTAATTCAAATTGAATATATAATCGAATTTGTATCGCATTAAATAAAAAAAAGCCTATGTCTGTGGATAACTTTTTGAAAGTTTCATTTGTTTTTTAATGTAAATAACTTAGTTTTTTCATGAATGGACCTTAAGTTCCTATTAACCTGTAATAGGTGTATACTACATGGTAATTTGCTTATTTCCTTTAAGGGTAGACACTATTCGTGCTACATTATAATTTGGTTTTTATGTTGTCTTTCTGTGTGTGAGCCTCATATTATTGATCGACATTAAGTAAAGAATTCCGCTTAAACCGGTGCTAGGGACCGTATTGAATTTACTATGAGGTTTGAGCAAAGCTCATTGTTGAAGGCCTTAGGTCACTTCAAAAGATAGAACTACAATATAAGCATTGTTCTACCATATATTTGAAGAGACTTTGTCTCATTTGCATTTGCTTCATATCCTTTTATTGTTACTATTGAAGTAGATTCTGAATTCATGATTTTTGTTTGTTTCTACTTAATTCACATGGAAATTTATTTGCATATTTTGTATTCACCAACCCAGTAGTCAATACTTCGGTGCTGACCCGAAAACCGATTGTTTTGAAACTTACAATATCTACATTTTGCAAAATTATGTTAAAAACTAAGGAGTATCTCCCTCATGCATAGCTCTGTCCTTAGCTGAATTTGGTTTTTTTCTATTTAGACCTCTTTGGTTATTTGTTCTCCATCAGCTTTAACCTATTTTTCGATCAATGGACTTTCAAATTTTTGGATTTATCTGCACTGATGAGACATAAGTTGTCGAAATGCGCATATGCAGAAAATAAATTATCAGTCACTTCGGTATTTTGTTATTTGGTCCTTATATCTGCATAGTTTTATTTTCTGCTGATTGTGAATTTTCACTTGCCTATTTGTGCTAGTTTGTGATAGTACCGATATGATTTAATGGAAAATTATTTTGACTTAATTGAAAATATGCAGTTTATGTGCTCATTTTATTTAAATGAAGAAGCAATAATATATTGGTTGTCTAAAATCCATACTTTTGTTCTTATTACATTTATGATTTTATATTCATGCATTACAAAATTTATTGCTTGAAATTGTTAACTAAGCATAGTAAACTAAACTTTCATACAAAAAAAAAAATGTCATAGAAGTTTCACATTCTTCCATGATCCCAAGAAATATAAAAATTATGAATATATATATAAATGCATAACTATAAACAACGACAAAGACAGATTAAAGTAAGTGAGAACCGAATCGTCAGTGCCTTTGTTCTGAATGTTGTAATTTCTGTTTCTGTGCTTTGTATCTGTCTAAAGTTACTGTTTTTGTGTCTAGCGTCATTGTTTTCTGTGTTCTCGTTTTTGCCTTGTCTTTGGGCTTCGATTTTTGTGATTTTCACCCCTTTGTTCCTTCGGTATTCTACTGCCGTTGACATAACATGAGCAAGGCACAGTAAAGAAAATGAAGACACACACATATACAAAAGTGAACAACAATATTAACATAAAAGCTATATATACTTGTGAATTTTTTAGTCTGAAATGTATACTCGTTTTTCCATTCTTTCATTTGAATTAATAATCATTTTCAATTATGGTTTATAACGTTTTAATATTAATGATAATCCAGGATGTAATTGCATATCATCACTTCCTCGAATGCCCACTTTATGATACTTAAGGCAGATGGGTACTCCAGTTTTTTTCCATAGATTTTCTTTAGTTTCCTTATTTATTTAGAAATGAAATTAAAAAAAAAATAAAAGGAGGCTCACCGTGCTTGTTTTTTAAAATAACTGATATCAAAATAATCAAATATTTCTAATGAATATATGGGAAAAACAGGTATTCTGTTGTTTTCTTTTAAACTATTCCATAGATTTCTCTCTACTTTATTCATATGTTAGGCCTTTGAACATACTTTCAAAAAATATATAAAAGGGGCTCACCGACTTTGTTTTCCTTATAGTTTGTAAAATATGCATTTTCATAGTGATATCTATATCTATAAAATATTATATATCAGATTATCTCCCTTTTTCTTATACCCTCTTCCAAATTATTTAATTATCAAATTACCATTCATCTTATTAGATAAATACATGTTAAATGAAGTCAATAAAGGTCCTTTGTTTTTTGTGTTACTGATATTATATTTATTGATACAACTAAAAATCTTTGCATTTTTAAAAAACAAATAATACTTCAACAGTATAAATAACAAATTCAAAATAGCGGAAGACTACCGATCTAACTTAAGACATAATTTATTTTTAACACTTAGATTTTGTATGGAAATGTTGATCTCACTTTAGACCAAAATGAAGATATTTTTACAGCGGTTCATAACTTTATCCAAAATAGCCACAGATTTGATTGACTGTTACAGACAGTGTTGTTTGCGTCGTTCTTGTTCATTTTGTTTATTCATTTTGTCTGTGTCATGCTGTCTCTATTTGTGTTGATATGAATTGCCGTGATTTTGGATTTTTTATTTCGGAATTCCCCCTTTCATCATGTTTGCTTCGATGTATTCTTCATGTAGATACATTACAAACGTATAAATAATGTCTTTGTTTTATTTCAATTACAATGCATTTTCTGTACACAACTCACATAGTCAAATATGCATTCAAACGTGTTTATATTTTTTTCTCATTTTTGAATTCACTTTAAGTTGTAATATTTTATGTTGTTTTTTTTTCTCATGTTGTTGCTTTGATACGTTAAAAATTGTTGTGTTGTACATTGTAGGGAGAGAACTTGTAGTAACTTGTGTCCGATCACCTTACTCATTCTTTTGAGCAATACAATATTTATCAATAATTTTGATATGTCAGACAATTAAAACGTATTTTTATCTTATAAAATAGAAAGTAATCGTCATATTTAAAAAGTTTGAAATACAGAAAGAAAACATACCAAAATACTCATTTTACTTCTGCAGTTTCGACAATTTATATCTCGTAAATCCAGATAAAATCATTACTTTGGAAGACCTAATTTCTAGGTTACGCCAAAGCAAAGACATTACGAATAGATAAGCTAAATTCAATTGGAACGTAATGATGACATGAAAAAAAAAGATCAAAAGCACTAGGATTTTGAATTATTTTTTTCACTGTACAAATCTTTAGTCTGGACAGATGAAAAAGCAAAAATTTCAAAAACATTGATGTTCTTTTTTTTGATGTTCTATTTAATTACAAAATTAATATGGATTTAACTCAAACACCTCTATAATTTCTCTAAATTTTTGCAATGCTTGAATATAGTGTCAGAAATATGTAGTGTTATTTTGAACAGTTATAGTTCTTGGACAAATTAAAATTTTATATTAAAAATATATTGATTTTATTATTTTTATTATTGTTAGTGATACAAGGGCTTTACACATGGGAGTAGTTTTATTGTTTTAGAGCACTGAAATTATTATGACAAAATACCGATACTCCCTGAAGGGTATTTTGCCAATATTCTATCAATAAAAATTCTTTATCATTTTTTGTTCGAATTAATATTAAGGGAATGTCAGATAATTGTCATGCATTTTCCTATTTAAAATAATCAATTGTGATATTTTAATTGTTTGAAATTGAAGAAGTAAAAAAAATTAACAAAATACTAAATGAATTAAATATTAGTTCAGAAGGAGGCAATTTCGACACCTAAGTCTCTTCAAAGCAGACAAAATCAAAGCATTTGGCAGCATAGAAATCAAAATATATTGAAAAGATCACAAACATTGTAATGGGCCTAAAAGTAATACCAATACTTAAAACTAATGATTATTTCAGGACCATTTGATTTTCAAGGGGGGGGGGCTGGGGTTTTTACCCCAGACGGGAAGTTTTTTTCGCCCGTTTTGCGGGCCTGACCAGGTTATATTTTTCCCACATACACTATGCTAGGAAATTTTGTTGAGCCAGGCTTTTTTTCTAATGGACAGGATTAGGACCTGATTATTTTTTTCAGCCCCGAAAAATTCAGGTCAGAAAATGTTTTGGGAAAAACCCGGGGCCAGAATTTTTTTCTAAAAAATACCAGCTCTTCACCCCCCCCCTCCCCCCAAAAAATCAAATAGTGCTTGCCGTAATTAAACTAATACAATATATAATAGAAATACATAATAAATGCCACGAGTACTTGATATTGTGGAAAATTTCTTGTTTTTGCTTACGACCATTTCTGTTAAACAACCAGTTTATGCGAAAAAATATTTATAAAGGACAAAAATTTTAAAAATGGAAGTGTGATTCAGTATTGATAGAGAACAAACTAGTGCAAAACTATTATCAAAACTATCAGCTATATGAAGAACAACAATAAAAAAGCGTTGTTGCATTGCTTGTTTTTTCCCACGTATTTGAGGAGATTTGTCTCACTTGCTTTTACTCCATATCCCTTCATTGCTTATTATAGTTAGATCTTTGAAAATGGGGGTAATAACAAAATTGCAAAATAGAATTATCAAGAGCCAAATTCTAAGAGGAAAAAACAAAATTTTCACAATACTGGTTTCATATTCTCACTACTGTTCACAAACAGAGAATAAAAATGAAGAGATTTTCACTGATTTTTCTATATATTCATCTCTTCTTCAAAAAAGTTTATCTGTGGGACTTGGTGATAGTTAACCACTTAAAACTACTCATTATTTGTATATACAATTTTTTAAAAAATATTTATGTTCAGCTAATATGGGGAAGCTACAAAATGGGAAAAAAGAGTGTCTTTTTTGTTGTAGCATGTGAACTTCATCGTCATTAGCTGAACTTTGGATTTTCTATTTAAATCCTTTGGTTATTTGTTCTCTATCAGCTTTAACATGTTTTTCGATTAATTGCCTTCCAAAGGTATTGGTTTTATCTGCACTGATTAGACATAAGTTGTCGAAATGCGCATATGCAGAAACAACGGCAGTAGAATACGGAAGGAACAAAGGAGTGAAATTTACAAAAATCAAAGTCCAAAGACATGGCCAATATCAGAACAGGGAAAACAATGACGTTAGATTCATAAAACAATGACGTTAGACAGATGCAAAGCACCGAAATAGAAATTACAACATTCAAAACAAAGGCACTCACAGTGTGAACTCCAGTGAAACTAAGAGTGACATCAGGTGCCCCGGAAGGGTAAGCATGTCCTGCTGTGTTAACAGCACCCGTCACACGGCGAGTGAGTGAATCCGGAAAAATTTCAAAGTCAGTAGTCAAATACGGGAAGACGTGAATCTAGCTGAAAATGTCCACTTTCATTTGGGATACTGGCACGTCATATATTTTAATGATGTTATGGTGACGGCCATAGAATTTCTTGAGGGATGAAAATAAATTAATAATAATTTGGGCATTTTGTTATTTATAATTAGAGTATGTCATCTAAGTATAGTTAAATCGATCCTCGAAATTTACCAATATCGAACAAAATTAATCATTTAAAATCTCAGTTTCCCTAACAATTTTTTGTCCTTGGACTTAATTGGCATTATCAAGTTTCTAGATGTGATTTTTTAAAACTTGTCGGTTTTTTTTTCAAATTCCAATCCCCCGGAATTTATAGGAAATCATACGTTTCAAGTGTGAATGTATGTTGAAATATGTTTTTCTTTAATTATACTGGACATCTACACCATGGGGCAAAAAAAATGCTTGAAATATAAATACCAAAATACCGAAGTTACTGCCAATTTATAAATGATACGACCAAATTAGTTATAACCACAAAGACTTTAAAATATAAGCAATCTTAGAGATGACCTTTTTGTTAGTATCGAATCATATTCTATGCATCAAAGGGAAGTTATACCACTGTTGCAGGAGAGATATTGGGCAAATCAGTAGAAACAAACCTTGCATAATCTTATACGCGAGACGTTTATTAATCCAATGGATATTTTTCCACGTTTTTTCCATCCAATATACGCTTGAAAATATACTAGACCATATGAATAACTAAATACCGAAGTTACTGTGAATTTATTTTCTGCATATGCGCATTTCGACAACTTATGTCTCTTCAGTGCAGATAAAATCTAAACGTTTGGAAGACCATAAAATTAAATATGTTAAAAAGCTGATATAGAACAAATACCCAATATTATCTAAATGTAATATTATCTAAATATTATCTAAAAATCAACTATGGACAGAGCTTTGCATGAGGGAGATACTCCTTAGTGTTCAACAAAATTTGCAAAAATTTAGATATTACAAGGTTCGAAATAAAATCGGCTTTCGGGTCAGCATCGAAGTACTGACTACTGGCTGGTTAATACTCTCGGGGACTAACAGTCCGCACGCAGAAGCATCGACCAAGTTTATAATTATAAAGGGTTTCACCATTTTGTTCATTTTTGTTTGTTTTTATTATGTCTTTGTCATACTGTCTCAATTCGTGTTGCTGTGAATTGCCGTGATTTTGGATTTATGATTTTAGAATTTCCTCTTTCCTCGTTCTTGCTTCGGTATTCGTTTGCCGATGTACTAGTATTATACAATGCAAGCACATATTGAGTTTGGGTCAAAGAACATGCTCGAAAAAACAAGATTCCCTCTTTGGCAGTGACTTTCTCTCGTAGCTTAATTTCTTAATTTTTACAGCAGTGGAACCTTAAGTTGCCACTCATGTTAGAGCTAAAGAAACTTCAAAACAGCTTCATTATTTCTATCCGAATTGATCTACAAAATTACAATACCCACAATTTTACCCACATACAAAACGCAAGATCTTGTGCACATGCGAGTACAGTAATTTGCAGAGAGTTTACAGCTTAGATAAGTCACCACTGAAGTGTGTTACTTCTGAAACAAATGTCAATATTTCATCTTGTTTAAATTGAAACAGAAATGCGAATTTATTAATTAAAAAACTCCGAACAGTTAATTATATTTTCTCTGTAAAAATTACACAAACATAATCAAGGCTTTTAAACATTATAGAGCAGATTCCTATCATTGCCTTCATTAAAAGAATCATATCTGCGGAACTTTGATACAAGTAATACCCCCAACCAAACTAGATGAAAGCCATTCATCCACACAGCAAGAAACATCAGAATTAAAGATAAAAATCTAAGTTTTGATGGCGTTTTTATGATCGACCTTGCCATTACAGGTCGTAAAATCATAAGTAGTCCTTTGCTTGTGGCTTTCTGGGACAAGACTTCCCAAGATTTTTACTTTGGGGAATCGAGATAAAACGTTTTGACTATGTGTGTGACATCTCTCCTTAAGTTTTTATTTCCCTAGACTGGTTTGCATAATTAGCTGGAAATGCTTATATATTATGACCACCCTGCTATATCTGATAAATTCCATAAATCATCTAAAATGCAAATCGTTGTCTTCCATAAACTATTATATTTATAAGTAGTAATCTGTTGTCATTTTCCTTAAATTTATGTGTCTTATTTCAATATGGAATAAACCTTATGGAGACAGTGAAAATGAATACTAATAAATCAACATTATTAAAATAATCTAAGTTATATTTCTTAAAACATGTCTAATAATTTTTCATGTTACCTATATTACACTTCAATTTACTATAACAATATATATATATATATATATATATATATATATATATATAGTCTAGGGGTATCACCTCTGGTTAACATGCTAGGCGCTGTGCCGAAGATGGACAAAGAGTTGAAGGTTCGAATCCAATTATGGATCAACCAAAAAATTCAATCTGTCTGTCAGATGATTTAGAGAATGTAAATTACAACGGCATTCTTAGATTAAAACTATACACACGTATATTTATATATATATATATATACATATATAATTATTATAATAAAATACGTACTACTTGGTGCATCATTCCTGTTTTCCCCTTTTTTCATGTCTCATTTTTGATTATATAAATAATTCTAATACAATTATATGAGGTCTATATAATATTGGTTATTGCTGATTTATTCTTTGATTTCCTTTTATGGGTTCAATAATTGGATAAATATTTTATTGAGTATAATTGTTTAAAAGAATATGCTAAATTGTTTTGGATATGATGGTCATAAGCAGAAAAAATATAATATCTCATCATCTACTGCTCCGAGTTTTGAGCCTCTAAAAATTTACATTTCTTTTTCATTTTTCTCAAAATGTGCAGTATTTAACTAAAATTGATAAAAAAATTATGAATATAATGTTTGGCTGTAAAAACACAAAAAACAGAGAACACTTACAAAATGACAAAAACATTTTTTACAAGTTTAAGGTGTACCTCTCTCGATACATATATATATAATATTATTTCAAAACAATTTGTTAAGCATGCATTTTAGAGTTTTTTTTTTTTTTNTTTTGATATGATTAAATCTCCGCCATGATGCATATTAAGCTTTATGTGAAATATATGGACATAATTGTATGTGTGTAATATATTGAATAATCAAATATTTTGGAGACGGGTGTCTTGACATTCAAACTTATTACAGTTGTTCTCTGGAGATATATTCGTTAATTTGTATTCTGTAGAAATTTCGAAACAATTAATGTTTTTATTTTTTTTATTTTTTTTACTGTATATCCATTTTTAAATATTTTCAAAATTCAACACAAAATCGCATCAAATGCTTCTTGTATTTTCCTTAGACTATTTATCATGGAACTCAACTTCATAAATATCAAATGAAAAAAGAAAACTTATGACTTTTACAATGCCCTTCGTATCAGATATTTACTTTAAGAAATGTCCAGATATTTTATTGTATCTATTTCCGATTAATACTATTGCTTTATTCTCTTATCTTCCTTCTTATATATATTGTTCGATCTCTTTCGAATATATCAGGCTTATCTTTTTTTTTTGTTTTATTGATTGTGGACAGTGGACAATGTTGCAATGGCAGGTTTCGAAAAAAAAAATGTCTGAATTGAGAGTAACTAATCTGTTTCTTGAGGAAGAAAACAGGAGTTCTATCTTGTTAAACAAGATCAAGAATGAATAATAATTAAACAAATAAATGACCCAAATATAGGTAAATAGATAAATAAATAAAATTCTAACGCGATAACCAAAAACAAAAAAAAGATTTCTGCAAAGGAAAAAATTGAAAGCCTAATTGTCCATTTTCAGAAAATTAAGTGGCGGCTTTTTTTTTAAGTATTAGAAGTTACCATTCTTGTGTTTATAGGAACATATACTAACCAAAAAGAGCCTATTTATTCTTTTTTTTTTATCTTGTTAGTCATACTAGATAAGATTGTTTAATCCCAGAATTGCAGGAACTAGTCTGAAAGTTGAGAAGCATATGACCTGGTAGTACTCGCTCAAAAGAAAAGAAATAAATGTGCAAAATAACATGTCAAAAGTGTATACAATCAAATATGAATTCATGTGCATACATATTGTAAACATAGAAAAATGCTTTCAATATAATTTTGTTTCATAAAACACTAAAACACACAAAGACGCAGATCAATCATATTAGAATAAAAAGACATGGATTGTAGGTATTCAGTTCAGAAATATTCAAATTAAGGGTGAGGTTCAAAATGTAACAAATAGTAAGTTTACATTCTTAATATATGTGGGTTTGTATGATTTATCAGAATTTCATATGCAGCTTTGTGAAAATGTGAAAATATTCAACTAATTTACAAAAAGAAGTAAACATATTATCAGAACATAATGGACCAAATAAAGGATCAAACAATGGAAAAGTGGAAAAAGAGCGACTGTACTACAAATAAAAAGAATACTTAACTTGTTACAATATAGAATAGTACACCATGATAAATTAATGTCACAAATACTTTCTTACTCAAGATTAAATTGAAAAACTTTCATGTTTGTACCTTCTTGCAATGAAGAGCCGAGACTAATGGGTTGTTTACAATAAAATTGTTCTCGGCTTTGAATTTGTTTGTGTGTAACAATTGTATTATTTGTTTAATACATTAATTTGCATCATTTGCTTCAGAACTAAAACTAAATTTGAGTATTAGCATTAGAAACGCATTACAATAATGGTCCTAGTATAATTGCCACAAAAATTTTATATAACCAGCAGTGATATGGGAAAGAGGGAAACTGTCTGATTTCATCCCAACTAGAATCGAATTGGAAATATTATAAATTTTATTTCATAACTGTTTCATTTGTAAATAAATGATGATAATAGCTGTTATTTCATGTAAAACAATACTTTTGCAATTTTGATTGTGTTCTAATATGTATTGTATCTAATATGTACTGATTTATATTCTTATTATGTTAAACCAAATATTTTATGAGTTTATACGACAATAAAATTCGAATTTTATCAATTTATTGAATTGAAAGAAACATTATTTTATTCTTTGAGTCATACATTTCCCCACAAAAACCAGTTAAACTATGCCGTGTTTTGCATTTGCTCGCATTTGCACAAAAAATTACCACCGAGTTAGAAAATGGTTTTTGTTTGTAAATATTTACAATTTTATTGCTCATTTCGTTTAGATCATATATAAAATTTTGTTTTTTATCTTATTTGCTCATTACATTTTCTATTGTTTTTCGTGGCTGATTTGATAAATACTCAATATTCAGGGTTATCACCATAATCATTATACTACATATGGGACTTTGAACGACAATAAATATTCTATATGATAGCAACCACACTATAGAGACCAATGACAAACATAGAAAACTATTGTCCGAGGAAAAGTACAAAGAAATGAATCTCCGTGCTGTAAAGCCATAAAGACAATATGTTTCGATTGGCAGCACAGGGAATGTAAGAGAAATCACGTAACGACTTAATTACACAAGAAAAAGCAATCAAAGTTAAGACACTGTGTATCCGAGAGTCAAAACCAAGTCTGTTCAGCTTTCCGCTTATCAATATCATGCCCGACAGATGAGAGACTACTTTCCTTTTTTCAATCACAACATTTTAATCTTACATACGTTTTTGGCATGAAGGTTTGGTTTTTTTCTTTACTGAAGATTAAAACAGACTTGATTAAAACAGACTTCGTCAGGCAACGGAATTCAAATACCGGGCGTACGCAAAAAATTATAAAGGACAACTAATACTATGAAAACTGGCTGTTTACAGAGTTCTCAATATACCTTCTAATACCAAAGATTTGTGCCATTACTACAAGAGGAGGTCTGAATAATAATCCATGTGATACAAAAAAAAAACAACCGAGACAAAGGAAATAACTAGCAAGCATTAGAGCTAATTCAACATATTAATAATCTGATAGAGGATTTACATTGATCTTTATATTTCGTTTGAGTTTTTCCTGATTTTGCATTCTTTGTTTCTGTCTTTTTTTCGGGGCTTGATTTTAATTTTTTCATTTACCATTTTCAGAGCTTCATGTTGAAAGTGTTTGGGATAAACTTGTTATTAATCATTTGAATGGTATATACATACTTACTCTTGTACAGGTTACCATTAAATCCTTGAATAAAATCCGATTTTTATGAAGGTGAATTGAATGTAATCCAATCATAACACTTATTTATCCAGGATATTGTCATGTAATTCCAAATTTTAAATATTCCGTAAATATGATATTTTTTTGGAAAGGTTTACATTCATAATATGTATAATTAATCCATTTGTACTCCATTCTGTAATCTGAAATAACAAATAAATATATGCTGTTATTAATTTGAAAATAAATTAACTAAATGTTACATTTTCTCATTTATTATTTTTAAATGTGAAACTAAATGTTACATTTTTATTTGTTATTTTTAAATGTCAATATTACGATAAAAATGAATTGCATCAAAACCGAGTGCTAGGGGCCGTCTTGAACTAACAATGGTGTATGGGAAAAGCTTACAGTTGAAAGCTTAATTGTGACTTCAAGATGAGGAACAAAAATAAAAGCAAGCTACATTGCTTGGTTTTATTATGTTTTTGTTGAGTCTTTGTCGAACGTTCATCTTTTCCATAAACTTTATATACTAGTAATTTGGTAAAACGATTCTACATACGAAGAATTTACAAGGAAGGTTATAAACGTACGTTATTTTTCTAACAGAAATCAAATAACGATGAACAGTATTATTTAAAACACAAGATCAAAATTCTGTTTATGTTTTTTTCTTCATCTTTTAATACCATTAATTTTGATAAAATACGGATTTGTTGTTGTTATGTTATATATTTTGACCCCGTTGAGATGTTCCTATGTAATACTAATTTTAAAAAATGGTTCCCTGATACCAATATTACTATTACCTCCCTTTTTCATTGTCTTACCCAATTTAAAAAAAAACTCTCTTGTATAGTTTGTTACAAAAATAATCTAACAAGAACAATACAAGAAGACAGAAACAGTATACAAAAAAACAAAGCCTCAAAAAATAATAAAAATCTTAAATCTTACCCTTTACAATTTTACTTACATATAGGCAAGTATCAAATAAGGTTATGAAAGGCTGTAAGAAATTTTTACTCTCTGGACCAGTAAAATATAAAAATAAAGAGTTATACAGTCTTGTTTTATTTCAGTTAGATTTTTAGATAATTCGCATTTAATGTTTATAAACATGTATTTTGTGAGATACATTTTTACAGCAATATAAAAGCGCGATTAAATTGTAATATGAATGAGACAATCAAACTATCAATAAGGAATCTACGAGACAAGTATTCTATAAAATTGCTACAAGGATATTTCTGTTTTATTTCATCTAACTAGTGTTTCAATAAATAAACAATAAAACAAAAAGAATGTTACAACTGAGGTATAATAAAGTCAGTAACCCGTAAATAATGCTAAGAAACAAAGTGAATATTTTATTATATCTCCACAAATGCACAAAGGGCGATAACGCTGACAAGTTTTAAAAGGGAGCTAATTCTCAGTGCATCACAATCGAAATCTTAAGTAATTCCTAAAATTATTTTCAGATGTATAAGGAAGCCAGTCATTTTACTGCATAAGATATACGAGCATATGAAAAATTCACGGAAGTAATAGATATAACTCCGACAATAGCATTGACTATGTTAAGGTAGGTCAATCGTCAAGCTTTTGACCTTGTGTCAGATATTCGAACTTCTCTTATGTTTTCCGTTGTAATGCATTAAAATTTTTTGCAATCTGACCCAAACTATTAAGCTCAAACTTTGTTCAAATACGAACAAGCCTTGTGACAAAGATTTATGAAATTCTTGCTATTTCTTTATAATTGTTTGAAAAAACAAAATCTACATAGTTTACTACTATAATTGAAAACGCTTACCCATCAAATAAAATTCTTAAATTTTCGGACATAAGGAATGATCCACCTTTAGGAGTGAGTCTGGATGCAAAGACAAAGTAAGCGTCTCCTTCCATGTACGTTTTAGCCGTCACTTGACTAAAGATTGTCCATAGTTGGGAGTCATGTCCAATTAACAATGAAACGATATGGAGTAAATGCATCTCTTGCACGGGGAATCTTTTTACGGACTCAACACTACAGGAGAGACAAACTCCAGTCTTAAATTTACAGTGAAAGGATATGGAGTAAATGCATATTAGACAAAGTCTCTACAAAAACATGATCAAACCAAACAATGGAAAAATTCTTTTATTATTGTTCTTCATCTTGAAGTCACCATGAAGTAAATATCATAATACCGAAGTTATGTTAATTTATTTTCTGCATATGCGCATTTCGACAACTTATGTCTTATCAGTGCAGATAAAACCAAAACATTTGGAAGTCCATTGACCAAAACGTGTAAAATCTGATGGAGAACAAATAACCAAAAGGGT
>MJUU01068101.1:11053-30856 GCA_002080025.1 Modiolus philippinarum | reverse complement strand
CCGAGCTATGAGGGGCCGAAGGGGGCCAAAATCGTAAATTTACAGATAACCTAAAAAATTTATTTTTCGTCAGATTTCGATGGGATTTTTTTCTTTGGATTCTACTTGATGTAAGCTTTCAGTAGTATTTCAAGGGATTTAACGTAGCTCTTGCCGTTCCCGAGCTATGAGGGGCGGAAGGGGGCCAAAATCGTAAATTTACAGATTACCTTAAATTTTTTTTTTTTAAATTTATTTTTCATCGCATTTTGATGGGATTTTTTTCTTTTGATTCCTCTTGATATAAGCTTTCATGTCAATGGATTGGGCGTAGCTCTTACCGTTTCTAACTATAGAGGGTCAAAGAGGAATCATAAGGAGTCATAAGAGCTTATTTTTATTTTCCCTAGTTTGTGTCCAGCTAATTACTTGGTCAATCTCCTTATTGCGTCCATCTAATTATTGTGTCAAGCTCTTTCCTATGTCCATACTCACTTTAAATTACACTTTTTCAAATTTCAGTGGACGACATGCTGCGGTCGTATCATGCTGCGCTCGGCGTAGCCCTTTATTGTCTTTTAAGATAGGCTTTTGATATTTTGCATGTAGATGGATCACTTCAAGACGATGTGTCATGAACAATGATTGGTGACTTTTGACCTTGACCTTTGTCGTCAAGGTCAGATTTTTGCTCTTCTAATGACAAGTCGTGTCCGGGCTACAACTGTTATGTCCTTTAAGATAGGCTTTTGATATTTTGCATGTAGATAGATCACTTCAAGATGATGTGTCATGAACAATGATTGGTGACCTTTGACCTTGACCTTTTTCGTCAAGGTCAGATTTTTGCTTTCTAATGACAAGTCATGTCTGGGCTATAACTGTTATGTCTTTTGAGATAGGCTTTTGATATTTTGCATTTAGATAGATCACTTCAAGACGATGTGTCATGAACAATGATTGATGACCTTTGACCTTGACCTTTGTTGTCAAGGGCAGATTTTTGCTTTCTAATGACAAGTGGTGTCCAGGCTGTATCTTTTTTTTTTCTTTTGAGATAGGCTTTTGATATTTTGCATGTAGATAGATCACTTCAAGACAATGTGTCATGAACCATGATTGCTAACCTTTGATCTTGACCTTTGTCTTCAAGGTCAGATTTTTGCTTTTCAAATGACAAGTCATGTCTGGGCTATAAATGTTATGTCTTTTGAGGTAGGCTTTTGATATTTTGCATATAGATAGATCATTTGTAGATGATGTGTCATGAACCATGATTGGTGACCTTTGACCTTGACCTTTGTCTTCAAGGTCAGATTATTGCTTTCGAGTATTACATTCTGTTGATATCTTGATGATATGATGGTGTCCATACTTGTGTAGTGTCCCCACTTGTAATGTGTCCACACCTGTATTGTGTCCACACACACTTAAATTTACACTTATTTACAGCGGGCCCACAGAGATGGCTGCCTTCTCTGATGTCTAGTTTCCTGCCAGCATTTGAAAAAATGCACCCCTGTTCAGTTTGTGTCAGTTTATCATGCTGCACTTTGCAAAGCCCTCTATGCTACAATGTTCTATTAGAATGTTACCCATTTTGTGAGGGGGGGAGATTTTATGGCTAGATGAATTTAAACTTTTTATGCCCCCGCTGTTAGGTGACGGGGACATTAAGTTTTACCCTTGTTCATTCTTTTGTCTGTCCATACGTATATACGTATGTCCGCAATTTTTTGTCAAGGATTTCTCAGCTTGTGTATGCAGGAATGATTTGATATTTGGTCTGAAGCTTTGGTATGATTAGTTGTACTGTGTCTCCCCTTTTCATGTCCTTCACTTATCTACTTCCTGTTTGCTGATATCTATCTGGCGGGGGCATCCGTGTCCATTGGATCCATGTCCATTGGACACATTTTCTTATTTTCATCAATATCCTGTTGGAAGGATAGACATTTTGTGAAATCATCTCATCTTGCAGCATTTAACTTCTTCACTGCAACCACTTGACCTTGTCACTATATTCCTTAAGTTGACCCCCTTTATCAATAGGGTCAAGCATCCAAGAATGGATATGGCCACCAGTTGGGAACATAAATTTACATTGGACCCTTAAAGAAAACTCATTTTAACATTGGACCCTTGAGGAAAACTCATTCAGGAAGGTAAACATTTTGTTTAATCAGCTCCTCTTTCAGCATTTACATTCCAAGAACGGATTCCTAAACACGCTTCAGCAGGAGTTGGAATGTAGGTATTAATAGTCCCTTCAAGGACAATACTGGTGAAAATTTGTTGTAGACTGTTAGACATTTTCTATAAAAAAAACTGTTGGTCTTCATGAAACACTGAGCGAACTTGATATCAATGTAAACATATTTAAATACTAATATACAATATCTCCAAACCTATTATATCCTAGACCAAGATTCTTCTTGCATCTTACTGCCTATTTATATGACCACAAAGAAGTTTCATTGGGTATTAACAAGATTTATCCCTTTGGATTCATTTTCATGTTTCCTTTCAATAACATTTCATTAGGTTTTATTGTTTCATAACTAAAAGGGACAAGAATTGCTCTTGTACTGAGTTTTTGTTTTTCTATTATATTTTAATGGCAAGGTGGTTAAGAATGATGAAAAAGTCAACATACATTTTGAGTCAACACTTGTCTGTATGTCCATGTATATCTGTGTTCAATGTGCAGCAACAGCGTCATGTTATGCTTTGCAAAGCCATTCATTAGAGGTGAACATCAGGATGTTTAGCAATATGCAAGACAACTACTACATAAACGTGGAAAACCAGTTTATGGTACAAAGAATTACAAGTTATTACCTCATGTGCCTTAGGATGAGCCAACACTTTTTTGTCCATCAAATATCTTCCTTCTCTTCTTCTCAGCTTTTGCCATCACCTTTTTGTCCATCAAATATCTTCTTTTCTACAACCACTGGACCAAATAGACCCAAACCTGGTCACAGTAGTTCTTGGGTGGCCCCCTTTACAAATAATGACTGGCATTTATGCATATGATGCAAGATGACCTCCAGACGGAGGGAACACAGTTTAATAATGGACCCAATGGGAAAATCCATTCAAAAATCTTCTCTGAAACTACTTTGGTCAGATCAAATCATATTCACAATAGTTCTTCAAATCTTGGGGTGTGTCCTTTAAAAATACCGTCATGCAGGTTGGTACCATATCCAAGACGGCTGTCGGGGAGACACATAGCTTAACAACTGTGAACATTTTCATAGATCTCTGAAACCACGGGGCAATTTGAACAAAAAATTGTCGCAAAAGCACTTTGGAGGTCCTCTTTGGAATTACTGTCCTGCGTCTAAACCAAGTAGACCGCCAGTGGGTAACCTAGTTTGACACTGTACCTAATGGGAAAACCCCTTCAAAGATTTTTTTCTCTCGTAATAGACCTATCGTGGTTCTTTTAAAAATAGCATATGGCAGTGCACTGTATCCAGGATCATAGCTAGCAGGACAGATAGTTTGACATTGGATCCTATAAAGGTCTTCTCTGAAACTATTAGGTTGATTTGACACCAAACGTAGTCGCAATATTCCCATTAGAATTTGTGTCTTTTTGTATCAACATTGATGGCAATCTTGGTGCATGAATCTTTGACGGTCAATGCGTAGGTTTCTAACGAGGCCATGCCCCAGGTGAGTGACTCAAGCTTTCGAGGGCCTCTTGTATTTGTATTTCGTTGAGTTTTAGAATTTTTTATGGGACATAAATGAAGTTGTTATAATGTGCAAAGAATATGATGAATCGATTGTATATAGTATTCCTATTTAACATAATCTTGAGGTAATGTCACCAATGTTAAAGTAATGCCCTGTTTCAAATAAAAACTTTATAAAATCAAATGAATGAGGAAGATTCTTGATCAAAGTCGCCTGATTACCATTGCAGTGGAGGTTACTTCTTTTTATCCATTTGGCAGTTTTTCATACCTCTGTCGGTAATAGAAGGGGAAATAAGGGCTTCAAATGGAACAAAACAGTCACTATCTCAATTATTTCACCAAAAGCATTAAATAACCATGCAGATGATGAAAATGGCCAAAACACATTAACAGAGAACTCGGAGATCTTGCTCCTACCCCATCCTCATTTTGGACTGGTGAAAACCATATTTGTCAAAATCCATCCAGACCTATTAATAGTGATGGCATTAGAGAATCAAGAATGCAACTAGATGGCCATATGATAGACAGTAATTTACTACTAAACAGCAACATAAATTGTTCTAGAGAACTTGTCTAATCAGAAAAAAATAATGTGCTATTGAGGTACATACTCAATCCTACTACTTACACATACAGAAACATTGAGAAACTGATATATACCATGTTAATAAACAATGTAGATGGACACAACCCAGGCAATGATGTTTTTATTAATTGCACGCTGCACTGAAACATTTCTTTTCCGGTCAGTTTGCAATTTTGTTTAAATTTTGTCAAGTAAATGACGGCGAGGATACAAGATTTAAAGTTCTCGGCAAAGTGAGAGTGAAAAAAATGCACTTGGTAGGCTACCACCCCGAAAGACAGTGCTGAATGGAGATTTATGCGACAACGATTACTCAAGCGGGTCAATTTCACAAAGGGTGAACAGAGGATTATTTTAGTTTAATTTGTTACTGTTTCTTTTCGATCTCCCATCCAATTATTTGGTATTTTTGACGTTCAAGATTTCCGTCCGGATGTGCTCTTCGTCATTTAAAATGGACTTGCTTTCGACTTTTAAAATAATCGTTTATTTCGGAGGACCCCCCCCCCCCCGATTCATATACGATAGTAAGCATTTTTTTTTATTTCTCAGGGCGGCTATGTGCTTCTCGGTCAACTTTTCAACGTGGTGTATGAAAGATACCCCTCCCCCTTTTCGTCCGGATGATTCAAGCATTGTTCGTACGTACACCATACAGATAAATAAGGATTTAATCGAACATTTACAGGAAATCAAAATTTTGGTATGATAGCTTCCAGAGTGTTTTTTTTTCTCTTAGTTACAATATGCCATTGAAAAATTTGCGAAATCAGTCTGCTTTTTAAACTACATATGTGTATTGGTAATCAGGTTTGGGTCATGAATATCACTGGATTTTTTTTGTTTTTGTTTTTGTTTTTTTTTGTGTGTGTGTGGGGGTGGTAGCCTGACCACAAAAGTTTATTTGGGTAATAGATTATTATGCTCACCCATTGCACGTGCTCTCATGTTGCTATAATAAATATACAGTTTTATTTCGCCAATAAGGTCATCAGGAGTCGTGGTTGAACTTTAGTGTAAAATACTCATTTCATTTGCATAATACATTGAAGGTTGATTTAATTGAAAAAAGGGGAGGGGCTTCAACCATGGTACAATATGAAAATTCACATATTGTACCATAGCCTAAGCTCCGCCTACTTCCATTGAGAATGAATGTGAATTAGCACGTATCGTACCATTTTATGGTACAACCACTGATTTCTCATATTAGACCTTAGTTCGAGAACTTTAGATATTTAAAGTCTATTAATGCACGAAAACATCAAAAAATGCAATTTATGTTACAATATTCACTAGATCATAAAATTGAGGTGAAAATCAAAAGTCACATGGATCTTATGGTATTACTCCCGTTTGGGTCGTTGTTTCTTTGACGCATTCCCCGTTTCCCTCCCTTTTTACTATGTACTACACAAGGGCAAGCTGCATACTCAGTATCATTGCCCGACCACTTACAGTTGTTGTGAAACTGATTTAATCCGAAAAACTGGAAACAATGATAACAACATGAAAATGAGGACAAGGTCAAAAACCATTAGGCAGATAGTGTAAGTAGTATATGAGCACCGTTCAAGTCATATTGACGAGGAGCAGGCAGAAGTGACGAGACAGGAAGTATGACGTCATAGGAAATGGCGTAAACCGGAAGACTAACGTAAACGGAAGTGAGTATTACTTTTAGCTTTTTACAGCGTAAAAAAGGGGGGTGGACTGGCCCATATTCTACTATATTTAACCTGGATTTCCAGAGTTATTGTTCGGTTCCCGTACAATGTATAATCAATCCGGGGTATTTTCGAGCTATTGAAGCGATTGGTGAAGGTTTTAAGGTTCTATCTCGGAACGTTTCGGAGATAGGGGTTCCCGAAAATTTGGGATGGCCCAAAATACGATCTTTTTTTTCTAAGTCGAGCATTATAGACGTGTTATATATGTTTTCGGGGTAACTTTGGCCATTAAAATCGAATGGTGACAATTATAAAGGTCTGTCTCTAATAGCAGGGGTGCTACGAGGGGTCCAAAATTTCGGGAATGGCCCAAATAACAATTTTTCCCAAGTCGAGTACAAAAGACATGTTATATATGTTTTCGGGGTAACTCTGACCATGTAAGTTGAATGGTAGTATTTGTAAAGCCTTATCTCTAATAATATGGGTACGATCTTAACGGTATTTCCTCATTTACAGTAACAGTAACAATTCACAGTAAGGCCAACCTTAAAAAATTGTTTGTTTGCTGTTTATCAACCTACTCATAAAAAACCTACCCACTCAAAAAATTTTATTGACATTTCCCAGACAAAATTTTTTTTATTCTATTTTTAGCACATTTTCTTTAAAATTAACCCTTTTTAATTTTTTAAATTGACCTACTTACCTACTCACTTCCAAGACTGATAGTCGATAAACAGCAACTGTGGTCAGGATTGTGATGACAAACAACCATTTTATTAAGGATGGCCTAATTTCGGTATTTTGTTATTTATTGGCAAAGTAGGAGTGCCCTAAAATACTTCTTCTTCGTTTTCTTAATAGTACATGAAAATAATAAATAAAACTTTATTTAAAATGCCCTTCTATGCCCTATAGGATCCTATAGGGTTGATGCCATGAGCACAAACCAAATTGCATTAAACTTATGCAGTCCAGAAGTCCGGTTTCCTTGAACAATGGCAGATGGTTATTTGGTCAAGGAAACTATGGACCACGGTTGCTTGGTCGGGGAAGGTGATATATTGCTTATCACGAACCCCTGTAAAAAAGTTCTTGGTTTCGTATCCCAATTTGTACAGTCGATTGATCATAGCAATAGCGACAGCTTTAGATATGCTTCGGTGTTTTGCAAGTCTACATTTTATCCTCATTATGGTACGATTATTGCATGATCACGGTAAAGTCGTGATAAAGTCGGCATGAACTCGTACCTAGGTCTTATATATCGTAGTTCAATCGTGATATGATCGTGACAGGAACGCGGAACAGTCGTAGTAGAATCGGGACGGTCGTAATGAGATGCTACTGCGATCATGAAGACCTTAGACGACCCTTCCACGGCCTTATTACGACTCGACTGCGACCTTTCTACGACCAAATTTGACCACGATTGCACTACGAATTTTTTTAGCATGTTCAAAGTTGTTCCACGACCATCATGACCATGAAGACCTTTCTACGAACCTACTACGACGGCCCCGATTGCACCACGATCCTAAATTTTTTTCTCAATCGTAGTGCGATCGTGGCCTAGTGTGATGGGGGTATAAGGTAGATAACCACATCAATCACACAAGTTAGCCTCCTTGGTCATTTATTTTGATAGATTTATCTTTAGTATTTTCACTGATATATATTAATTGTATTATTTTGTGTGTATGACTTGTATTTTGAGTGTATGATTTGCTGCCAATGATTGTATGCATGTACTTTGATATAACTACTGTATGGGGCTTTATATTCGCGGTACGAAATTTTCGCGGTTTTCAGTGTTGGATTTATTCGCGGGGATTTATATTCGCGGATTTTTAGTTTAAGTCATTATGTTCATATATATTTAGATATACAGTAAAAAATTTTCGCGGTTATCGTTTTAAACGCGAATAGCGCGAAAATTAATACCCCGCGAAATATAATAACATACAAATACAAATATACAGTATTATTAAACGAAATTCTTTAGATTTTATTTTTTTACAAACACAAAGAGATTTTTTTCACCGACGCCCTGCATTTTGGATGTATTGCTTTTTGTGGAAAAATATCATTTAATTTGGGCACTTAATTATTTTATTCATGGAAACCCTGCGACTAATATACTATGGGTTCGAAACAATATTTAACAAACCGGTTTGATAAAATCAAAAGCTCTCTTGGCTTCGACTCTCGGCTATAACTTTTGATTTAGTCCACATGTTTTTTTTTTTTTTCATTTCGAGCGCCAGAACAATGAAAATCGAGAAAATTGGTTAACATTAACTCGCTATCCCATTCTCGATCATCCTACTATTACGAAATTTTACCCGAACAAAGCTCTTTGTTTTGGTTTTATAACCATTTATAATTCATACAGGAAACGGATTTTTTAGTCGGCTTGAACAACTTTGTTGCAGAATGGTGAAAAAATGAAACTTAATTAATCATGCTCAAAGTGTAATTTTTGTGAAGTTCCACACTCTGAAAAAATTTTGAATTTCTGTCGAGTGATTTAAAAGTTATTGTATCAAGAATAACGGCTGGCATGCTGGGCTACGGACTGTACACAAAACACAAAATCTTTAAAATACATATCAATTATATAACAAAAGAAATAGTATGGTGTGATGAAGTTTTTACAATATATTGACAGTTCTTTTAGGATTTACAAACCTTAAAATTCATTCACTTTATGTTGCTTACAAGATAATTTCACTAAATTTATGCTTAAAAATATCTTCTTGTATAACGAACGCTTACGAACAAATAGTTAGGTGTCATTCTTTAAAATTTGAGATATTTTACTTCCGTAAAAAGCATATTATAGTTTGGGTTATAACAATATTGTTTTTGTATGCAAGAAACACTATTTCCGATCTGATACATCAATGTTTCTGTACAAAAACCGGAGAACGCAGGTATTCCTATCTGGTAATAGGAAAAGATAAAACATATTTTGTAAAGAACCACACTGAGTCAAACAAGAAATACAGTGAAAATGACGTGATTAAGATGCTTGAATTTTTGATCGACAATATTTTTGTTGAATGTGGAGGCCGTGTTTTTCAACAGACAATAGGGATTCTTATGGGAACAAATTGTGCGCCACTTTTAGCTGACCTTTTCCTTTTTTCGTATGAAGCAAAGTTTTTGCAAGGGCTGATACAACAGAAACAAAAACAGCTAGCCCAGACTTTTAATTTCAGCTTCAGATATATAGACGATGTACTTTCTCTTAATAACCCAAACTTTAAAGAATGTTTACATCGTATCTACCCCAGTGAACTTGAAATTAAAGAGACAACCGATACACCCGATTCTGCTTCATACCTTGACCTTTTGTTGTACATTGACGAACATGGACGTCTGAAATCTAGATTATATGACAAACGTGATGATTTTGATTATCCAATTGTGAACTTTCCCTTTCTCTGCAGCAATATACCTGCATCCCCAGCATATGGAGTATATATTTCACAATTAATTTGTTACTGTAGAGCGTGCAGTACATACAGTGACTTTGTGGAAAGAGCAAAAGCACTGTCACAAAAACTGCTGAGTCAGGGATATGTTCAGCCTTTGTTACTTTCGTCCCTTCAGAAATTCTATGGCCGTCACCACGACATCATAGATAGATATGAAATGTCAGTGTCACAAATAAAAACTGACATTTTCAGCTAGATTCGCGTCTTCCCTGATTTGACATTACCGGTTTCGACTTTACCCTGGATTGACCCACTGACAGTGTGACGGGTGCTGCGCACAGAGCAGGACATGCTTACCCTTCCGATGCACCTGATGTCACTCTTGTTTATTGAGAGTTCACACTGTTAGTGCTTTAGTTTTTTGTGTTGTATATGTAACGTTCGTGTGTTTTGTGGGCATGTGGTGTCTTTGGTCTTCCGTCTTTAGGTGTTCTTGCTTTTGCCTTGTCTCTGGACTTTGATTTTTGTAATCTTGTGCTTTGTTCCTTCGGTATTCTACTGCCGTTGTTTTGGGATCTACTCCATACTTTAGAGCACCAAACTTTAAATTCTTATTTCACAAAGTTTTATTTTGATATAGTTCAAAATGTGAAAAAAAATCTTGCAACATCAAAAAGTACAAAATTATGCGTTTTTTTTTCACCTTTACCAGACAAATTAGGCTGTATTTGGTGACACAAGGTACCCAATATTATATATCACTGGACAGCTGAATTTCTTGTATTTGCAATGGTACATAAATTATGTCAGTTGCATGTAGCAGTAAAGATATTTGAATAAATAACATCACTCAAGTGTAAATGTTTACCCGATCTTGGCCAAACCGAGTACTGATAAAGGACAAGGTGTGGATAAGGGGTTGATTTGGCCCAAGATTGCAGTGAATTTCGAAGTTGCACCTCAAGATTTTCTTTCATGTTCGTTTCAAAGATTCAATTTGAAGAAAAAAATACAAAAGTTAGAATCAATGACGTCACAATAGGTACAGTTTTGACGTCATGAAAAGGCTACTTTTAAGCATTTTCATCGAAATATACCGAATTTGGCAGCCGTTTTCGAACAGTTTTCCTAACCGGAAATATCAAGCACATTACAATTAGATAATTTACCAACATATTGGTACAAAATGAATTGAACCTTTCATTTAAATATTTTGGTGATTCTTGCATGTGCTCTATATTTCGTACACAGATAAAGCAGTCAAAATTGGTCAAATTTGTCATTTTCGACAAAATCTTCATTTTGTCCCTTCTTATACACTCAAAAACGCAGTCATACATAAATATTTGAGAAATGTTACTAGTTGTTTACTGAAAAGCCATACCCGTAGAACACTGCTATGAGAAAATTCTGTGAAATCAACCAAATTTATTTTTTAGGCCAAATCAGACCCTTACCACACCCACTCCTTTTGACTGATGTGACCACGCTCATGTAATTTTTAGATACAAATTTTGGAGTTCATATACCAGAGACATATAATTATATGTCTCTGCATAAACTTTACTTTTCACTTTGTATTTTGCAACCCAAATTTAAAGAAAAATCTATCATTATTTGGATCTAAGTTTCATCTTTTTAATCATATAAATTTTGGAGCATTAAATATTTTGGAGGAAATAGAAAGTGTACTCAAAGAAACGTCATGAAGTGCAAAATTTCGTGGTATATTTCTAAGAAAGCAAAAATCATCATCCAAGAATAAGAGCAAAATTTGTGTACTTTAGCTATGATTTGCAGCAATCTTTCGGCTGAAAAATGTTTTCAAAAATACAACGATTTACAGGTAAATCTGCCACGAAACGTGAATGTTTCCAGTCCCAATACATCGTAACTCGGCTTCCGCCCTCGCCTGACATGCTTTTCCGCATAGACTAAAAGAAGTGCTTGCTCACTCTGTATACAATATTTCAAACGTCCAAAAATAAAATACTGACACACGGGTTTTTCAAGACATTCTATTATTTTTTTAAGACATGACAGATTCTACCTCCACCCCCTGACTTTAACCTTTGACGTCATGTATTGACACGGAAGTGTTCAAGATGAATGAATTATGCCTTTAGTAATTTGGTTTTCGACTACGTGTTCAATATAGTTCTACTAACTTCTCTAAATCAAAGCCAACACATTCTAGACTGAAAAGTAATTCCTTTCAAAATTATAGTTTAATACTTTGATATTCTCTCTTGATGTTCTTTTAAGTACTTTTATCGTCTTCTCATTTATCTAATTTTCATATGATAAGCGGAGCAATATAAATTGTATTCTTCCACCGGTATCCGCCATCTTGTAGAGTAAGACAGTACGGTCAGCCAGAAAAGCACCGGTATACCGGTCATTGACGATTTTAATTCATATTTCGTGAAACAAAAACAGAGCCAGGACTGGTAGGAGGTAAAATGACGCAACAGTTACCCATCAGATTCCAGGAGCATTTGCAGGTGCGTAGATAAACACCAGTTACGCCGGTAACGTGTTTCACTCACGCCCCTCGCTCGGCCAATAATAACTCTTTTTTGACAGGTGTTGGACTTACTATTGTTTACATTTTGCATTAAATCGGATGCTAGAAACTAACAATGAAATTTTTCCATTGCCATTTTCAATGTTTTTGCCATGAAAGTCTACCTTCGTTGTAAAATATTTTGATGATTTGGCAGTGCAAAAACCGGAAATGAGCATTTTTAGCCTGCTTACATGTAGATCAACATTATGAACATAGAACGTTGATTAATATATAACTGCGAATCATTCTTTAGTGTGTGTGAAATTCGATACCTCAGCCACATTCAACATTGTTCATCAATTTCATCTGTCATCTATACTACATCAATATTTGTTCTTGAAACGCCCCCTTGACTCTTGCAGACAATAAAGAAGTATGTAGTTTCAAGTCTGTTCCAGATGAGTCATTAGCAATAATATTGCTAGAAAATGACAGTGCTGCTTATTATTGCTATTAAATGTTGGGCTGCAGACATGATTTTTTCCTATTTAAATAGGATTTACTATAGACCCTTTCACTATACCTGCGTTCCTATGATTTTGAGTCGAAAAGAAAAACAGTTCCCACAAAATGACATCGCGGGACAATTAATCATGATGTCACATATATAATGACGTTGTATTTTACCCACCCAAAGGCATATGAGCGCATTTGCAAAATTCAGGACTGCAGTTATGTTGAAATTCTGTCTGTCTATTGTTTTGATACAGAAAATAAATTCAATTTTGTAGAACCAGCAGGAAAATTTTTTCACAGGCTAACCCCCAATCTTCCCTATTTTTAATAAGGAAGAATTTCCTTATACCCCCAGCTAACAAAGTAAAGGGGGTATATATATATAGGAATCACTGTCCGACTCTGTCTGTCCGTCCGTCCATGTACCTTGTTAGCTCATGTCCTCTTAAATAGCTGCTTGAAATTTGATGAAATATCACAGTTGTAGTACACCACCTGAAGATGTGCATGAAGTAATCAGGCATAGAAATTAACTTTTTTACCCATAAGCAATTTTTTGCTTGTGGTAAGTTTTTTAGCAAGCAAAATGTGCAATTTTTTGAATTTCACAAGCAAAATTAATCTTTCGAAAGCAAATTGGTCAGTTTTCTCTGAAATTCATTACCTTTTCATAAAGCATGCTCTATTTACTCACTAACTTGTTTTCTCTAGACATTTGACTTCAAAGTATAAGAGATTATAGTATCCTAACAATTTTATCATCAACGATCATTGTCAAACTTTTGTCAGTAAACCCAGTCATATTTTAGGATACAGGTAGATAGATCCATCACAGAGATTCTTAATACTCGTAGATTACAAGGTGTGACTGTCTTAACTGTACCTAATTAATATAATTAGTGAGAAAGGTGAGTGTGTGTGTATGTATGGGTGGACGAATGTGTCTGCGTGTGAAAGTATACATGATTTTGTTATGCCCGAAAGGGCCCTGTGATTAGGCCAATAAAGAATTTGAATTTGAATGTATGTTGTAATTGATTATATGCTCTTTATGGGCCCTTTGATTAGGTTAATAAAGTATTCTTAATTCTATTCTTAACTAAAACTGTAACAATGTTTAAACAATATTAATAACATTAATGAGCGTAACTCATGCAGATTGACTAGGACATTTTTCACAGTTTTCAGTGAACTCGTCTCACAGGGACTTCTGTTTTAATTTTGGGCTCTCAGTGTACAGTGTAAACAACCTTTCTACTGTCCTATCGAAAAATTTCCAATGTGCAGAGCACCGCATATTGTGATTCGGAAGAAGACCGAAAGGTTCCGAAAATTCAGACCAAGTAGTCTGGTGTTACTGCCCTTGATTCCGCGGAACTGCAAGTTAAAGAGGTCGGAATCCAGCCTAACCAAATGACCGGGAACAGACGGAAACCAGTTCTACTTTCGAATCTGTAAACTATCGGATCTAAAATGTTCAGACGCAAAACTTTGCCCCGTGTTTAAATCTGCAGACGCAATTGATATTTTCCACACGCATTTTGCGTCTTAGCGTCCGTTAATTTCGACCTCTGAGTAATATGGTTGCTGCCGGGAATTTTGAAGGGGATGTAATTTGTCTTCGAATTTTTTCTTGAAAAACGGGGGAACAAACCTTGTCAGCACATGTCCTCCTAAATGGCTGCTTGGATTTTGATGAAATGTTACACAGTTGTAGTACACCACATCAAGATGTGCATGACATAATATGGTTGCTGGCCAAAATTTTAAGGGGGAGATAATTCATCTTTGAATATTTTTTCTAGAAAAAGGGGGGGACGAACCTTGTCAGCGCATGTTCTCCTAAACTGCTGTTATACTGTTATGGTATACCACCAGTAGATGTGCATGAAGTAATATGGTTACTGTCGGAAATTTGAAGGGTAGATTATCTATAAGTATATAAAAACTAGGGTGTTACAATACAACTTTTTGACAAACGACACATATTGTGATATTCTACATGCATTGCAAATACA
The DNA here is from genome assembly GCA_002080025.1 of Modiolus philippinarum. NCBI lineage: Eukaryota > Metazoa > Mollusca > Bivalvia > Mytilida > Modiolidae > Modiolus > Modiolus philippinarum. The sequence continues at coordinate 16,416 of MJUU01068101.1, read as the reverse complement.
TTAACTTTGGTCTGATAAACTCCACTTCTGTTACAATTAAGTTTGCTTATGACATAGAGGAAAACACAGAAGACAGAAATAATTAAAATATGATTTATTCTCAAACATGAGGAATTTCTTATTAAGCAATTGAAAAAATGTTTATCATTTCACATGTTGAAATAAGATCCATACCGTTGATATCAGAAGTGGACTGGCCTTCTCAATAAGACAACCATACAAAACGTCGCAATTTCGTTACAAACAATGAATTGTTTCCCCCTTAGAAAAGAATGATATATGTTACTTAATTATAAGATAAAATATAATAACTGTAAATGACGTGTATGTTTGAGTATAGTTGGGATCCTTACATGCCTTAATTTTAATTTCAGTCCTGCAACAAGATGCTCAGGCCCTAAAACAAATCCATCCCCAGGGTACAATTTAAGCGCTTTCCCACTTGCCCATGGCAAGTAAAATCTGTGGATGGCAAGTTAAATTTCATGCTGACTTGATTTTTTTTTCTTCACCTCTAAATGTGGAAGGGCAAGTAATATTTATTGGTGACTTGCCCGATGGGCAAGTTGACAAATGATTTCCAAAAGGACCCCTGCATTCTTGCCTATCCGCAGTCATCATTGTCCAAAACCTACTAAAATTTGTGATTGGCCACTGAAACTCAACTGTTGGTAGCCAAAAACTTATCTTCATACCCTTTCTCTACCTTAANTATAATTAAAAATTCACTCAGAAACACAGCAAAAGATATGGAGAGTTCGGGATTAACATAGCTTCAAGAGAAAATGCTTTACCTCGGCATACCTAACATTTTGAAGGTCGGTTGCTGACTTAAAGGTGAAGACTTGAACCATATCTTGTCAACTGTACTCAGAAATCTCGACCCTTTTACACATTTTTTAGAAAATTAAGTTTATGGAATCCCTTTCTTATACGTTCTTTGTTTAATTAATCCTTTACTTGAACAGACTATGCATTTTATATCTTTTTTGAAATTATGGATTTCCTTTGTTTGGGTTCTAGTGCTGCTGATGAGGAATAAATTTCCGAAATGGCCATACAGCTCATTAAAATCAATGCAGTTGGAGTTGACATATGTTTTATTGTCTCATGTTCATTTACTCCATATCCTTTCGTAAAATATTATACCAGAATGTGCTGTTGTGCGTTTTATTTGTCAAAATATGTTCTGTTTGCTCTCTCTGAAGATTCAGGAAATAACACTTACCATAGATTACCCTTTTGTCTAAGGGTATTAGTATGAAAAATAGTAACTAATCAGCTAACCAATCTAAGAGTCATAGCCTGGTGAAAAATTGTAGCATTCTGAAAACACGATAAAGACATGTGTTGATTCGTTCAGTGCCCTTTGTTTTTTATATGTTGTGATTGTCTTCTCTTGGTCTTCAGGGCAACGGTTGACAGGGATTGTAAGATCACTTAGTCTGTTAATTTTTATAATTATTGACAATCCTGCATAAATAATGAAATAACATGAATGTAGAGTTGTTCGACGGCAAGCAATGAATTCCGCCAAAAACGGTGCTAGGGGTCGTCTTGAACTTACTGTGAAGTATGAGCAATGATCAAATTGGTCAAATTTTTCATCCTGGATTTCTTTTTGTGTGTAACTTCTATCCTGGCTTTTTATTTTTGTTCGCAGCCTGTCCTGGATTAACCCGCATAGTCATCCTGGATTTTTTTTGCTATAGGTAACAGTCCTGCCTTTTTTTTTTAAATTTGACCATAGCCCCCCCCCCATAAAAATCAAATGGTTGCTCCCCTTAATTTTATAAGTTTGGAAAGACTTTGTCTTGTGTCATGTGCAATTACTCCATGTCCCTTCGTTGGTTATTGTATTAAAAATTTTTGTTAAGTTTTTGTTTTAGTAGCAGTGACTCTCACAAAAAGTAAATACGATCATAATTTCGTCGAAAAAGAGCAAAGCCTGCTGACAATCTATAATCACAACTATACAATCTTGTGATGCTAAGGTATAATCAGATAAGATCTAATGAATCAGAAAGAGAATCCGCGAAAATTTTAAGTAAGAAAGGCAATAGCTGTGTTAAAATTGGCCGAGCATTTGGGGCACAAAATATACACAATAAAGCATTTTGTACATTTTGACGTCACAATTTGGTGAAGTGCTAATGTCTGCCTGGTACATTTAATTTCCCCCCGGCACCTGAATCGGTTTTCAGGGCTTTGGCTACAGAGCTGCCGGGCGCGTCCCCGGGTGATGAATAGCGGAATGCCCTGCCTTTGCGGGGTAGTCAGGTCATAATACGGAAAGCCTGACCGCGAACCATTGTAGCAAAACTGTTTCGAGAAACGCCACGCTCCATGCAGTAAAATGACCCTTTCTATATAACGTTTCTGTATCAATTTGGGTATATAAGAGCATTTTAGTTGATAAAAATGTTTCCTTTCGGCAATTATTATGTAATTGAATCTTTTTCATTCAATACTTGTTCAAAATATCAAAGATTTCAAAAGTTATTGAAGAATATCGCAGAAGTTCAAAATGTAGGTCGTTGATGTTTTTCTTCAATAGCTTTCGAAATCTTATATATTTTGAACAAAAATTGACTGAAAATGGTGAATTTATTAAGTCATTGCCGAAAGGTAACAGTTTTATCAATTTAAACGTTCTTAGTAACTTAAAATCATACACAAACGATTTTGCTCCAACCAAATTAGGACTTCACAATCCGATTAGGTTGGACCCCCTGTTCAAGTGGCAATCGAGAGTCGTTGCCCCGGTTGTCGCTCCTTTATTTCTTTCTTCTTTTACTTACAATTCATTTGAATTAATTAACTTGTTCTCGTCCTGATATAGCTGAAATATTGCTCATTGGCTGTTAAACTCTAATTAATCAATTAATCGTTAAACAGAAAATGTAAAAACTGCAATTCCAACACTATTGATGATGAAGAACATTTCTTATTTTCATGTTATAATAACACAAAACTAAGAAAAAACTATTAACAGGAAATAAAACGTTTAATACCAGATATTGAAAGTAAACCAGATAAACTGTATGTATGTTTAAATTGTCCACAAATCGTGCGGTTTACTGCTTCATTCGTTACAAGGTCTTTTGCGCCGAGGAGAGTGGACTCAACAACTGCATGATTTTTCATTTTGTTATCATTGTTTTGTTTTATTATGGTTTTGTAATTATTCATGTATGCCTTCAACCCTAATGTACATGGGTATACATGTGCATTTAAATAAATAGATATATTTGCATATAAATTCCCACTTTCATCTATTAGAATCAGCTGTGGTGATTCGAAGTTAGAATATATAAGATATATAGGACATTTTGTTTTTGATACTGACTCTATCACGGGCAGCATCATGTGAGCCCGTAGGGGCGAGTTTCATGCGTTACGCCGTGGTAAAGTTCGTATCAAAAACAGATTATCCTATTATTCTATTTATTGGTAATTTACACAATGATTAACAGAACTCGATAATAATGTGAAATAAGTTGAAATTTCTATTCTAGCACAGTTAATCTAATTTTTATTGTAATAATTTATATAGTTTGTGTGTATGCATTCTTCATTCAACGTATTATCATGTATTCATGCCAGTTTATTTATTATGCTTTTTTGATTGTGTTTAAATGTGTATGAAATTAGATGATGAATGATTGGAGGGCCTCAATGAAAATTAGATCAAGTCTAATTGAGTCACCTTCATTAAATAAAGAATTTACTTACTTACTATTACACGTATGGCCACGACAAGTAGTACAAAAACATGACGTCAGCATGGCAATGCGTACGTGAGGCCCTCACAATGACCTGATAATTTCGTGATAGTGTCCAGTAAGGTGATACTGAGATTATCAGTCTCAAATTCATACAAATTACCGATAATTACGCAAAAGTGATGAAAGGGGGATTCAAAAAAAAAAAAAAAAATCCAAAATCACGGCAATCCCTATCCAACACGAATTGAGACAGCATGACAAAATAAACAGATAAACAAAAATGAACAAGAACGCCACAAAACTGAAGCGCTAGCAGAGCGAACCCCTACAAAAACTGAGGTATCATCAGGTGCTCCGAAAGGGTAAGGATAATCTGCTCCACGCATGGCACCCGTCACACTGCCAGTAAAAAATCCGATTTTGATAGTCGGTGTTTGTCAGTCCGTTAATAAACTCTGGCTCTACCCAAAGATATCTTCTCCCATCTGTCAAATAGAAAAAATGAAACCTTGAAACGGTCTGTTAAATCATGGTGACGACCGCAAAACTTCTGTTGTAACAATTGGAACAGTGAATGAACATACATGTATCCTTGTTGTATAAGTTTTTGAGACTGTAATTTCGCTCTGTTAACAACTACAGGCACGGCAATAACGAATGAGTTGTGAGATGAAGACGCCATATGCTTGAATTGTGTGAATATTACTTCACAAAAAACGGGAAGTCGAAATCATCGCGTCTGTCGTAAAGTTTTGTTTTCAGACGCCCAGAGTTGTCAATGTAAAGGTATAGGGCAAAGTATAATGATGATATCAGTGGTCTTTTTAAGTTCGAGTTCATGTGGCCTGGGTATATATGATGAGGGGGTTCCTGAAATTAAGGATTATTTAATGAAAGAATATCATCTATTTGATGGGAGCTGAAATTAAAGGACTTGGTTAGTTTATTGTCTTTCTTCTTAACTAGCCCTTGTAGTGGAGCAGCGAGGGGGCAATTTTCAAAATTTAAATTACCTGAAAGCCCCATTGACTTTTATTGTCTTAAACGAAAGTGTAATGTTTGTTCTTTCAGCAAATGGCTGTCGTCGCCATCTGACATGGTCCAAACATTTAAGGGTCAAAGGTCGTAGCCCTGATCGAGAGCTGTACATTTTTTTTTTGTATTTTTCGTTTGCCGTGGTATAACTTTCTAATATTTTGGCATAGTTTTCAGATATTTGGCAAATAAGTGTATCACAACAAAGTTGAATACTTGGTATCATTCGACTTTCATATGTCATTCACCTTTGACCTTGAGGTCAAATAATTGTTTTCAAGTGAAGGGTTTTACAATATACAAAACACACTGTAGTAATCGTATTTAAACCGAGTTGATAATGCATTAAAGCGTGCGATCTGTTCTGCTATAGCAGTCATTGAATTTGACCTCACTCAAGGTCAAATGAGGCATTTTTTCTTAAAAATTTTAATTAAGTACAATGGTGACTTAGAACAAGTTATTCGACACACGTTTTTACTATTGTACAAGGTGTCTACCACAATTATGACTCATATTAGTCATTGATATTGAAGATTTAAATCGAAATTAAGTGTCCTCATAATATTTTCTGGTGTGTGTGTGTGTGGGGGGGGGGGG
>MJUU01068101.1:0-11045 GCA_002080025.1 Modiolus philippinarum | reverse complement strand
TGATTATTACGTTTGACTATCACAAAAACACAAAATGCAACATATGAATCACTGGTCTTTTGGACCTTTTGTCGACATTGAAAGAGCTCAAGGTTATTTTTGATAATAGAAATCTTTTATTCTTACCCTTTAAAATATGTGACTTCATAACGTGCTATTAAACCTCTCCGCGATCTTTGCATTTAAGATAAGAAAAACTGGGATTCTAAAATCAGTCTGGGTTCATACTTCACCCATACTTCTTAACTTAAGAACTGTTTGTTATTCACTTGAACAAAGCTTCTTTTGTGTAAAACATATAAGGTAATTCGTAAAGAGAAAACCGAAAACACATTGGTCCATTGGAAAAAAAACTCAACAACATTGAGTCAAAGGACGTCAAATGTGTGAGATCAAATAGTGTTTTTTGCCAAATAATGACAGTTTCCATTAAAGAATAAAACAGATGCGTCGTATTAATTAAAGAAAAATCGGCCGTAGGCAAAAGCGGCATCAACTACATGCAAATGCTTGTCCTGGCGGGATCCAGACAATTTGAAAAGAGGGGTTCCAATTTGCAGTGAAAATGATATTTCACCGAGCGGGGACGAGGCTCGAAAAATTTTTTGGATATTTTTTAGTAAAACATCAGGATATTCATTAAAAATACATTATTGTCCAAAAAAGGGGGGGGTCCAATTGGATCCGTCAATGAATTCAATGTAAACACAACTAGAATTTTTATATATGATATGCTTTTTCCCAAGTTGTAACAAAAGGTTCTAAACCTGACAATCTTTGTAATAACGAAGTACATGTACTTTTTAAAACATAAAGCGACGATAAAAGCAAACACAAAGAATTTACACAGGTTCTCAACTTTGAAGATGCACACAAAAGCAAAACAGGACGCAATGGTATATATTGTTGGATTTTCTTCTGTCAACAATTTCCCACTAAATAACTTATAGTGTAATATTTAGCAATTTAAAATGAAATATTAGACTTTTGGATGTTTTATGATTTCAGAAAATTTAAGTTTTCTTAGGTTTATCAATTAAAAAGAGGACACATATTTTGTGAGGTGTAGCTGTTCTCATCTTTAGAACGCTTTGCCGTTTCCAGTTTTTGCTTAGCATAGCAGAGCTAGCCTCCGATTTGACGCAACAAGTACATTTCCGCATATTCATATCTAAACTATACGAACACACCCAATACACAAACACACCTTTTAGTTAATTACGCCTTTTTAAGATGAGCAAATAAGAACAGTATAAACACGCATCACGTATTTTTTTTTTTTTGAAAGGTACTAATGTCAAAAATACATCAAGCAAATAGAAATATTGTTGCAATATCATTCAAAACAGACTGACTGGTAAGTAGCCTGGTCAAACCTGTCCCAACCTCGCGGTAGTCAGCATGGGTCGGGATCCCAGGCTACCTTGTAAGTGATAAATTATAAAATTATGACCAAATCGGTACAACACTGTTCAAATACGGAATTAAAATATTTGCAAAACACAACTTTAGATAAAAAATTTGACGTGGAGAAATGATGTATTCTGGAAACAAATACGCCAATAGTTACGTGAAACAATTGTCAAATCAGTTATGAGACATGATTAACAAATATGTAAATTTAAAGATTAAAAGGTAGGTGCTAAAAAAATCAATTTTATTGCTGAATTTTACCAAGTTTGTAAACGGCCGTACTGGGCTATGTTTGAACTTATAAGGGTGTATTGATGCATAATTAAGTACACTATTGCATGCTTTTTGTTAGTGTTGTATTGAGTTTCAAAAATAACTGGTGAATTCAATAAAATTTCATTCAAAGCAGTCCCGTGTGTATATTGAAGAGCAGAGTAACGTCAAAGGTCGCCATTTTTTACGTCATAGGGACCACAACTTAACTCGACGACAGGCATTTTCTGACAGTTGAGATGTTGATAAATGATATCAAGCAATAAAATTCCATGGGGCTTTTGGGTAATTTAAACTCGTTAAATAAGCGACTTTTTAAACATCCACCGCTCTACTATTGTATGAACCTGGCTATATACAAATAAAGAAACAAATCTGTTAAAATGGTGCACAATTAGTCCCCATAGGTATTCTTTTTGTCCGCTGGAAAACTTGTTCTCGAAATTCTACAAATATATTATCAATCAAGAATTCCGGCATTGCGATGACTTTCTCTTCTGTACATGATACATTTTGTGTGAATCAGTGTGATGTTAAACAAAATAGGCAATTTCATGCAATTTCATACCTGTATACTGGTTTTTAATTTTTAGCTTTCAAACATCTTTTTGACCTACAAAAAAGGAATTGGATATTTAGATTGGCCTTTTGCCATTGAATGTTATTTCCTTTATATGTGAACATTCTCGTGATTTGATATTGTCAGTGGGGTTTATCAACGCAAATAACCTTGATATTAATGATGCTTTGTTCCCATAGTTTATTTTTGAGAACAACGGGAAAAGAACAGTCACTATTATTTACTGTCGTTATAAGATGCTTGTTTGATGTGCAATAACTTACTATAAGGTTTGAGCAAAACTCATTGTTGAAAGCCTCAACAACAATAAAAGCGTTGTCCTGGAGATGGGTTTCGGTAATTTGTATGCACTTTCTTTGATCTGCATTACCTGACAGTGTCATTATCACTGAATAGTACGTGATTTAGATTTGCGTCGTGTTCATACGCGTCATACGTTGAAATGATGAAGAATGCATATTTACTCTTGCAAAAAAGAATGTTTTATTCATACTAAAACAGAAATTTCAAATTATTTAAAATTTTTATAGAGTTCTATTTATCATTACCTATAAAAGAAATATAGTGGCATTTTGGTTTTTGATGCGGACTTTATTTTGGTTCTAGTGCTGCTGATGAGGAATAAATTTCCGAAATGGCCATACAGCTCATTAAAATTTTTTGCATTTGGAGTTAACAGATGTGTTATGGTCTCGTGTTCATTTACTCCATATCCTTTCGTAAAATATTTAATACAGGAGTTTGTCTTTTATTGCAGTGTGGAGTTGGTAAAACAATTCCCCGTGGTAGAGATGTATGCTCTTTATTTTTCTTAGATATGGTGTACTTGTACATGAGATAATATCTCATGTGTACACTTTGTTCAATTACTATTATCTAAATTTATGTAAATTCTAAAACCGAAGGATTAACTCTCTCCATCGCAGTTTTGTCCTTAGCGATATTTGATATTACTGATTATTCGGATTTCTTTTGGTTTTATTCATTTTAAGCATTTTTTGAAATAATGGATTTCCTTTGTTTGGGTTCTAGTGCTGCTGATGAGGAATAAATTTCCGAAATGGCCATACAGCTCATTAAAATTTTTTGCAGTTGGAGTTAACAGATGTGTTATGGTCTCGTGTTCATTTACTCCATATCCTTTCGTAAAATATTTATCACAGCATGACGCATCAAGCTCGCCCTAAACTTGCCGTGATACAGTACTTTTAGAAAACAACGTCCTATATTTCTTATGTATTGTAGAAGAGACTTTGTCGAATGCGCATTTACCCATATACTTCTATTGTTACGGTACATTTATACACAAATGTAAGTGTATATACGTACAATCTACATTTTGGGAACACCGTCTTTGGGAAAGATTAAAGCCATATTTAGTCTTTTTGTCGTTGAGTATTTTTCAAGAAACCAATTCTTGTGTTTGTAATTTAATAATAATTAATTTTTTGTGCAATTACAGGTATTACTTTTCTTGTTGCTGTATGTGTAGCTCTTTCAGGTGAGTTCTTTTTTAATTTTTTGTTCAAATTCTAATGGTAAAAGTTACTTAGACGTACAAATGTCTCATAACATGTAATCGTGTCATATTAGAGGCTTATTAAAAGTACATTTTAGTCACTTTTATCTGTATCAATATTTAGAGAATTCAAAAGAGAATAAGAGAAGAAGAAAAAAAACTTATTGAAGCATGCAATATTTCTGACATTTCTTTATGAAAAATTCTAGGATTAAAGAAAATAGACCAGCAAAAGTATTTTGGTTTAGAAATTGTTCTCTGCAAATCTTAAAAAACACAAAACTGCATAAATGAAATAACCGATGTGTTGCAATCGTTATTTTGTCAATTTGTTTGTGGTTGTAGCTTATCTGTTGCCACAACACCTAGCAGAGGAACGGGATTATAATACCAATCATTTGTAGTATTTTTCTCAATCTAAGTACTTGGTCCTTTCGGTTCTTTGGTATTTGTAAACGAGTTTTGTCATAAATCTATTATTTCGCTATACAATTAGTCTTAGTAGCATGTATACATGTATGACAATCTATGTAACAAGAAAGCACAATTCTTTATACAATCTGTCAACACCGTAAATCGAAGCCGTGACATCCAGCATTCTGGCCAATTAACAAATCGAAAAAACATTGGTTAGCTATGATGATTAACCAGCTATTCAAATTTTATACCGGCAGTTACGACACAGGAAGGCTGTTATCAAAGGTTTGGTGTATATCTTATTATAGCATTCTTTCACCCGGTAAAAGGGTTGCATTTCACAAATATTGCTCAAAACTGTCGACATCAGTAATATGTAGGAAATGATAGCAAACAGTTATTTTGTGACGCCTGCTGTAAGCAGAGTTGGTACATGGGATAAAGTTCTATCTGTCGTCTTGCGTCATCGTCCTGTGTCGTCTGTTGGTTTGTTAATCCCCAACTCCTTCCAAACTTTGACACATTCCCCGTTTCCCTTCTTTTTTCTACAAGTCAGATTCTTTCCAAACTTTCAGAATATGTTATTCAGCTAATCTAGCTATGCTCCTGATGCTTTAAGTTTTGTATTTACAGTTTTTAGAGGTTGATTGTGTCAAAAATGGCTCATTTGTTATGCGCATTTGTAAAATTCAAATCTACAGTAACTTCGGTACTTAGTCATTTGTTACCACTGGGTCGATTCCATTAGTTCCCGAAAGTATTCACCAACCCTGTAGTAATTCGGTGCTGACCCGAAAGCCGATTCAATTTGGAACCTTACAATATCTATTTTTTTGGTAAATATTGTTGAAAACTAAGGAGTATCTCCTTCATGCAAAGCTCTGTCCTTAGCCTTTTTTGATTAATGCTGCTGATGAGAGGTAACTCCTTGAAACACGTGTACAGCATAACGAAATTAACAGTTTTTATATGCAACATCGGTATTTTTTTTGTATTTTGGCTTTACATTTAGATCATATTGGTTTTTTGTTCTCTATCAGTTTTGAAACATCTTTGAGTTTATGGTCTTCCAAACGTTTAGATTATCTGCACTGAAGAGACATAAGATGCGCATATGTAGAATTCAAATTTACAGTTACTTCGGTATTTAGTCATTTGTTGGTTTGGATTGTCAATCATTAACTTCAAAACTGCAAGTCAACCACACTTTTAGTATATTCTCCTGATTAAGATGTGCAGATGGTATGTTGACTTTTGATCTAACGGATTTTAAGGGTTTACCGAGCTGTTAATTTGGGTTGTTAATCAACAAGTCCTCCTAAACTGTTATGTCATTTACTTACTCAACGCATTTGAGTTAACCTTTTCACCACACCCGTTTCACAAACAGTGACAATATATAGTAATATGTTACCCCTGTCACAAAAATTGTACCTTACATCGGAAAACGAATATAGAAGCAAAAATGATGAAAGGGGAGTCTAATAAGGGGGATTCCAAAATCAAAGATTCAAAATAATGGCGATTCATATTGAACACGAATTGAGACAGCTTGACAAAATACTTAAATAAACAAAAATGAACAAGAACGCCACAAAACTAAAGCACTAGCAATGTGAACCCCTATAAAAACTAAGGTATCAGCAGGTGCTCCAAAGGGTAAGCATGATCTTCTTCACGCGTGGAACCCGTCACACTACCAGTGAAAAGTCCGATATTGTCAGCCCGATAACAAACTCTGGATCTACTCCAAAGATATTTAGTCTCATCTGTCAAATAGAAACATTGTATCGGTCTGTCAATCATGGTGACGACCGTAAAACTTCTGTAGTGATAATTTCAAATGTGACTGAAGTCTAAGTTTTGAGACAGTAATTTCGCTATGTTGACAAAATTGCTGTACAAAGAACGGATATAGCGAATGATTTGTGAGATGAAGATGTCTTATGCCGGAGATGTGTGAATATTACAGCTCAAAACGGGAAGTTCACTATTACAAAGTCGAAATCACCACGCCTGTCTAGGTCCAGAGTTGTCAATGTAGAGATATACGTCGAGGTATGATGCGGATTATGGTATATCAGTGGTCACTTTAATTTCAAGTTCATTTGTTCATTTATATAAGATGAAGGTTATCCTTACATTGAGGATTGTTTAATGATAGATGTGACATTCTTATTTCACCAATATCAACAACACTTTCGTATATTTTTAGACGCAGGGCAAACGTGTCTTAGCTGTACACACATTGTAAAACCCAGGGATTGTAACAAAGTAACAATATGTGGACCACATGAGGTAAGTAAACTCATATAGAGTAAATGAAGAGCGGACATGGTAAAGGGGACAGGGAGAAAGGACAGAAGAATGAGAGATGGACAGATAAAGGGTCTTAGAAAGGAAACAAGAGTTGTCAGAAGACAACATAGCTCGCCGGGGATTCCAGTAACCTCAATGCACAATAAATTCGAAAGTAACAGAAAGCTTTCTTCATAAGAATGTCACATATCAAACATAAACACCCTATCACTAAATTCTAGAAGCAAAGTTCAAGTTTTTGAAAAAATGTCCTCAGGGCAAGGTCAAGGTCAAATACAAATATGGTACCTTTAGAAAGCTCTCATCAAAAGAAAGTCTCATACCAAATATGAAACCCCTACCACTAAACAACTTAATTCTAGAAGCAAAGTTAAAGTTTTTAAAAAATTGCCCTCAGGTCAAGGTCAAGGTCTAAAAGTCTACAAATATGGTACCACAAGAAAGCACTCACCATAAGGAAGTTACATACAAAAGATAACCTAACCACCCTACCACTAAAGGCCTACCTTCTAGAGGCAAGGTTAAAGTTTTTTACAAATTGCCCTCAGGGCAAGGTCAAGGTCAAAATGTCTACAAATATGGTACCACTAAAAAGTACTTACATACCAAATATAAACACACTACTGCTTAAAGCCTACCTTCTATAGGCAAGGTTAAAGTTTTTTTAGAAATTGCCCTCAGGGCAAGGTCAAGGTCAAAATGTCTAAAAGTATGGTACCAGAAGAAAGCTCTCATCATAAGGAAGTTACATACCAAATATGAACACCCTACCACTAAAAGCCTACCTTCTAGAGGCAAGGTTAAAGTTTTTTGAAAATTGTCCTCAGGGCAAGGTCAAGGTCAAAATGTCTACAAGTATGCTACCAGAAGTAAGCTCTTATCGTAAGGAAGTTACATAAGAAATATGAACACCCTACAACTAAAAGCCTACCTTCTAGAGGCAATGTTAAAGTTTTTTAGAAATTGCCCTCAGGGCAAGGTCAAGGTCAAAATGTCTACAAGTATGGTACCAGAAGTAAGCTCTCATCATAAGGAAGTTACATACCAAATATGAACACCCTACCACTAAAAGCCTACCTTCTAGAGGCAAGGTTAAAGTTTTTTAAAAATTGCCCTAGGGGAAAGGTCAAGGTCAAAATGTCTACAAGTATAGTACCAGAAGAAAGCTCTCATCACAAGGAAGTCACATACCAAATATCAACACCCTAGCTCTTCAGGTCTCCATTCCACAAGCCAGGTTAAAGTTTTGCTGACGCCGACGCCGACGCCGACGCCGACGACGCCGACACCGGGGATATGACAATAGCTCTCCGGACATTCGTCCCGGCGAGCTAAAAAGGGACAAATAAGTGAGAAGGGAGAACAATTGCCATGAAAGGAATGCTTAAAATATTAGAGAGGGGACGGGAGAAAGGAGAGAGGGGAGAAAGGAGCAAGAGTGGGAGAAAGCAGAAAGACATCCTCTGCCCGTCCCTAATTTATATATTCACCTTTATGAAGATAAATTTAGGCCTGAATATAACAGTTGTGCTGACACAGAAGTGTGTATGTACACAGCCCTATTTCATAAAACGATTATAACGTCAAAGTAACAGGAATAGGAACTTGGTACCGGCACTAGCAAAAGCTAGCGGCAGGGATAAACCGTATCCTTTCGTAAAATATTATGGGCACCCAAACCTTCCCTTTCTCTATACTTTTCCCTATAGTTTTAATAAAGATACGAATAAACCAAATACAGATAGACTACTATCTCTATGACCACTATCTTAAAAAAGAAAAGAATATGAAAAAACTTAATTTAAAAAGATTGATTAAAGAGTGCTAGCCGCTAAACTGCCTGCTAGCTCAAGAAACCTAGTCTGCAGGTGAAACACTGTCGAGCCTTTATGAATAAAACTGCACCCTGATTCCACAACGCCACATTTATGTTAGGTCAAATTTACATAACTATTTTTGTGTAGACCTAAAGCCTTTTAAACTGTTTCTCGGAAGTAAGAATTTAAACCTAATCTGTAGCTACATGAAGCTAGAGTCTTTCCTTTGTCTTTGGTTCAGACGGTATTCTAGAAGGTTCAGGAGCTACGGCGAAACATTTATATATAAATAGAAACTTGACTGAATTAAACAATAGCTTGGACTGTGTCAGATTTTTGTTTTTTAGATCATTTATAAATACTTCATGACTTTGCCCTTGCCAGTAGTGGGAAGAAACAATAACGAAGTCTTTGCAAATAATATTTTAGAATTAACTGATTCGTAGCTTTCGGAAATGCTTTTTTCTTTAATTGAACTTGTCCATGCAGTAACACTACATAAATAACTAAATACCTGAGACATCCGAAAAAATAAACTGTATACTTATTTCCTGAAAATGACCGTTTCGACAACTTTAGTCTATTTAGTACAGACAAAATGAATTAAAATATTTGAAACCGAATGATGTATGAAAGCTAGAAGAAAACCTGTAACCAAAAGGATCGACTCAATTGGGCAAAGACAGAGACTGACACAAGGTATAATTGAGACATTTTTGGGGCCAGCATTACTGGGTTATTGAAAATTCTGATGACTAACAACCTCACGAGTAGTGGCATGGTAACGCGGTAGCGCCGACAACAGTGGGAAAACTTACTGAATAATGAAGTTGCTGATAATTGATATGACATTCGATATCCATTTTGAAATTACAATTTAGTCCAACTATCAAAACTGGGAAAAACACGGGCAAAGATCACTCATATCATCAATGCCTCGCCCCTCCCAATTTTATTGCAGATATGCAATATCTCTAACTGAAGCTAAAAAAACTTAAATGAAAAGTAAAGTTATCTCCCCTTCATATCGTCTGTATAAAATGCCTTCGTGCAAATCTTCATTGAAATTGTTGCAGTTGTTTATAAGGAGTTGCGCTAACGACGAAAGTTTTGCAGTAGGAATCAATGGAATATTAAAGTCAAATCGTCTCCTTTTAGTGTCCTTCGTTTGTGCAAGGTTTCAAAATCCATGAAGTGGGTCTTAGTAGTTGCGCTTACAAATACTGTCGACACTTATGTGACTTGACATACGAAGTCTGGAAAGGGCGGACGGATGAACAGACAGACAAACAAACAATACGGCAGGATAATTATATATACCCTATAAACTTGGTTTGTAGGAATATAATAAAAATTATAATTATGTAAAAAACACTATATTTTTCCATAAGATTTTTCATTTTTTTTCTGTTACAGCAATGTTACATGAAGCGGTATGTGACGTCAGCAGGTAAGGTGTGGTTTGACGTCGGATGTCTTGATAATTCAGTAAGTACTATTAGGTAATATAAGAGACGTTTCCTCATGGCAGTGTTTATGATTTTCTTCCCTCCCTCTGCTTCTATTAACATATTCTTAATTCAAAAACCCGAGTTCACATACATATTAAAGAAAAAAACTAAAACGTCATTTGTGGAAAAAATTATTGTTAACTTGAAAAAGAAATTCGTTCATTTTACAGCGGATGAGTTGTAAAAAAAAAAAACAAATAAAGCGAAAAAAAAAACAACAACAACCCCCCGAAAAAAAACAACAAACAAACAAACAAACAAACAAACAAACAAACAAATCCAATGTTGATATGGACAATACATTCTCAATGGCTATGATTCATTATATTAGTATCTTTCTTATAAATAACAAACCATCGAAGTTGCTGTAAATTTATTTTCTGCATATGCGCATTTAGACAACTCATTTGACACTTAAAGCGGTCACAACCACAAGTTGATATCGCTTCCATATTTAAATTGTATCAGCAGAGACATACGGCAAGAATACTTACACAAAAACAATGTACATTATCGTGTTCATTTTGCCTAGATGATCATTTAACCCAGTAGCAAGTGTATTTTATTTGTAAACTTGCATTATCTAGATATAACAATATAATGTTAAAAGCTAGGGAGTATTTACCTCTAGCATAGCTCTTTCCATAGCTGATTTTGGCTGCCTATTTAGACCTTATTGGTAATTTGTTGTCTGGCATCCTTTACTCGTATTTTTCTGGATTTCCGAATGTTTTGATTTGATCCGTATTGAAGAAATACAAGTTGTCGAAACGCGGATATCATAACACAGCGGGGAACTATGTTACAATATTCAGAAACTAAATTATCAGTAACTTCGGTATTTTGGTCCTCATTGGCCGCTGGAAACATATCAGTTCTCAATAGGGTCTGTAAGTCTCGCGCAATTTTGGAATTTCCGGGTACATAACTTGTACCCGGAAGTTGCATTTTTAACAGAAAAATATCATGTTTCAAGCAGAAAAATTTGACGTCATAATCCGAAAACGTCATATTTCGGCGGGAAACGTTTTCAAAATTCAATTTTATCGTGATTTCTCGGTGTCACATGACGAGACTTACAGACCCTATAGTCTCCACTTTGACTTTCAAATATATCACTTTCACCATTGTTAGCCAACCTCATGCGCAGCCGATAATAAGGAACGGCAGTTCTGTTTATTTTAGCACATGAAAAT
>MJUU01068099.1:59760-80368 GCA_002080025.1 Modiolus philippinarum | reverse complement strand
AAACTAATCTGCAAACATAAGCGGAGGCCACTGAAGAGACTCGCCGCTTATTAAAAATAAGAGTCGAAACACCCGTTTACTTGTAATCAGACTATGAGCTGACAATACTCAGCGAATCATAATGTAATGACGACTATGTGGAATTAAAAAAAAAATACGAAAACACTGCATATTTGTGTGTAAACATAAATTACAGAGAAATAGGGTTTGAGGCCCGAATTAATCAGTACAGAGATGGGATTTGGAGCTTTTATTGCAAAATGTTTGTCGTAGCCTAGCTACACCCACACCTAGCCCGGGCATCGGTGCACTTGTGTACTGATCTCTTTGTACTGGTTAATTTATGACCGAAAGTTCTTTTCTCAATACCCAACAGTTGTGCTGATAAAACACACAAAAAGAGGCCTTAACGGCTATAAACAGACATAAACTTGGCAAAAATGCTTAATGTCGTAGATACAGATTAAACGAAAATGGTCCAAAAATGTATCTAACATTCCACAGCATGTCAGTTAATATGAAAACATATACATGATTATGTATAAACCCAGACTTAACAGTCAAAATATTACACAAGAGGCTGTATAAAAATATACAAAAAGAATGAAAGAACAAAAGGGGTAAAATTAACTTCCCTTTTCTTTGAGAATAGTTAACAATTAAATTGTAACAAAAGCATCAAATATATTGAGGAAAAACATTGCAGATGTAATTAAAATACACACAGTTGGACTTAAAAACCAGATCACCGCACCAGTCTAGATAAAAGAATCAAATTCTATCAGAAAGGCAATAACTAAATGCCTGTCAACATTTTACTTTCAAAAGTTATAAGGTCAAGGAAACTGACCTGAACAATTGTTGAAAGTGACAATCTTGTGGTTAAAACAAAACCATGATGTATTATATAAAATCGTCCTAAGATAATTGGACAAATAACTTGTGCTATCAACACATGGAAAAACCAGTGTTTAAAATTAGATTAAGCTGTGTGTGAAACATATCATCAGGTCAAATGCTCATAGTATCTCGAACTGTACACAACTTGAAATAGTGTTATATTATACACATAATGGCTAGACGATTCAGTAAAGTACTGAAAAAGTCAAAA
This sequence comes from Modiolus philippinarum, assembly GCA_002080025.1. NCBI lineage: Eukaryota > Metazoa > Mollusca > Bivalvia > Mytilida > Modiolidae > Modiolus > Modiolus philippinarum. The sequence continues at coordinate 79,257 of MJUU01068099.1, read as the reverse complement.
GCTCGTCAAAAACTGACAAGAGCAATAAAAAAGTCGAATAATAACAAATCGACAAAATTAGCCAAAAAAATAAGAGATGCAAAACAATATGTTAAAAACATATCTTATAAACTGACGGATAATGAGATCCTATTATTATCTAAAGGAGTGAAATTTATACCAACTCCTAACACACACAGATCTGTAAATATTCTAATGAAAGATTACGCAGAATATGAACGTAGAATGCGTTGCAAATTTCTGTTTGATAATGGCAAGGACGATAAAATCCACCCATTTTATAAAAATACAGGCTGTAGGCCAACATATTAATGCACAGCTCTAGAAAACTATCTTTTTGCTACTAAATATGAAATAAGCAAAATTAAAACACAGGCACTAAAGCCAAACATGAGCAAATATGATTGGAAATCACTGAAGGATCTAAAATCCAACAAAAATATAATAATACGAAAAGCAGATAAATGCTCTACCCTTTGCATTTTAGAAGGTTTTAGACAATTACAAAATGAAACGTATTATGAACAGATAAATGTTTCCCAAATAAATGAATGGTAGCCGTTAAATCCTATCTAGTCAATCGGATCCGAAATTATTTTCCGTATCTATTTTGGATAGTAGTGGTTCTAGTTGTAAACGTCATCACTTTTTGCATTCCTATTTATAAAATCCAAAAATAGTTTTGGACTTTCCAATATACTTCGTAAACAATGTATGAACACTAGCTAGTTCAGTGGTTAAGGCAGCATACATTATATCTTAAAAATATATGAAAATATTGTCAATAGTATATTTTTATGCCCCTCCCACGAATGTTGAACTTCAATGAAGGGACATTGATTACTGTTGTTGTTGTCCTCCTTTCGTGCGTCCTAGGTATAAACAATGTAGGTACATCTTTGATGTTAGTATCCGTTAACCGTGCGAAGTTCCCGAAATAAGACCTAATAATAATCTCTAAATGATCACATTGTTTCACAAATAAAGGGGACGCAGAGGGGCATATATCATGTAATACACACTGCTTAGAATGTTAATATTAACCGAATGTCTCATCTTTGTCTTTGATCTGAGGGGGCGGGATAAGTGGGTGTTTTTCTTCTTTCTCCCAGTCTACCTTTCTTCATTTTGTGTCCCTTTTTCCTTTCTATTACCCTACTAGTCCCGACTCCCGCCCATGCCTCTTTTCTCCTGCCCCCATATCTACATATATACATGCAAATACTTCCATTTTTAATCCCGACTGAAATAAAAGAAAATGTGTCCATGGGACAGGGATGCCCCACCATGTAGATACATCGGCAAACAGGAAGTAGATGAGTGACGGGCTTAATATGCCCCCTTGCCTAACGGTGGGGACATAAAATTCAGAAAAGCAGATGAACCATCTATCTAACCTCAAGGCTAACCATTCTTCTTGCATGTAGAGTAAGCCTTGGCCCACAAATCCATCCACCCTCACCCCACTCCATACTCACCTTAAGTTGCTTTATGGTTATCAGCCATTATCTACTTAAGGCTCCAGCTCATTTGCATATTATTTACATAAATTTGAAAGTATTCAAGAACGAGGGTCCCCCATTTTTTTATTCAGCTGCTTAAGGGTCAATTATTTGTGCCAGTGAGAGCATGGCATTTTTCAAATTTTCAAATTTTTTATGGGATTTGACATCTATCAAGAATATTCAATCAGTACTTGTCTAGACATCATTGACAAATGTACAAATAATATCCGAATCTGATGAGAATTAAAATTGCCAGTGACTTCAAGAACATTTTGTGGAATTAAACAGTTACAGTTGTACAATATTCACCCAGGATTCATCTTCAAATTCAATTCAGCTAAGGCTTATGTCATGTGTATGTATAAATAAATGTATTATTCAAACACAAGGAGTAAATAATTTGCTAAAATCTTAGAAGGACATTTACAATGTAGATTATAGAATTAACAAGAGGCTCTCTAGAGCCTGCATCGCTCACCTGGTCCTTGATTAACATAGAAAGAAATTTTATGTTAGAGAGCCAATACACATGTATATAATTAAACTATAGTTCCATTATGTCCAATTAGTTTAAGTTGAGAAGACCGCTGTTAGTGTTCCCTATGGGGTCAAATGTTAAACTATGTTCCCTGCTGGCAGCCATCTTGGATAAATTGGTAACCTGAAAAAAAAAACATTTTTCTTTTCCGAAGTCCACATAAGAACTATTTTGACCAAGTTTGATTCCATCGGCTCAGTAGTTTCAGAGGAGAAGATCTTTGAATGTGTTTTCCCATAGCTTCAAATGTTAACAAGTGAAGACCCTAAAAGATGTCTCGCCAGTCCCTGCTGGCCTCTAAATTGATGTGAAATCTAAGTGAACTAATCATAAAAGTGAACATGTTCTCTAGACTGTGAAATTGAGGTCAAGGACAAAAGTCACCTGCCAGACTGACATGTACTTCCCTAAACCAACCTACATACCAAATATCATCAACCTACCACTCCTAATTATTGAGAAATGGTCTAAGTAAAAAACTTAATGTGGCCATTAGACCGTGAAATTGAGGTCAAGGACAAAAGTCACCTGCCAGACTGACATGTGTTACCCAAGACCAACCTACATACAAATATTATCAACCTACCACTTCTAGTTATTGAGAAATGGACTTAAGCAGAAAAACTTAACGTGGCCACTAGACCGTAAAATTGAGGTCAAGGACAAAAGTCACCTGCCAGACTTACATGTACTACCCAAGACCAACCTACATACCAAATATCAATCTACCATTTCTAGTTTTTGAGAAATGGACTTAAGCAGAAAAACTTAAAGTGGCCACTAGACCGTGAAAGTCAAGGTCACATGATGTTATGTCCGTCAGGTAGCACTTGATTAGTACTTCCACTGGACCAAATATGATGTTCCTTCAAAATATCATGTATTTAGTAAAAGTTAATGCCGTCGCCGACGAGACAAAAACTATGTTCCCTCTGGCGGCCACAATGGATATAGCCTTAACCTGAAAACACCTTTTTTGTAAGGGACCACTCAAGGACTTTTGTGGCCAAGTTTGGCACCAATTGGACCAGTAGTTTCAGAGATGAAGATCTTTGAATGTGTTTTCCAATAGGGTCCAATGTTAAAACTACGTTTCCCGCTGCCGGTCATCTTGGATATTGCACTGACCTGAAAAAAAAACAACTTTTTACAAGAGACCACCCAAGGACTATTGTGGCCAAGTTTGGTTCAAATTGGCCCAGTTGTTTAAGTGGAGATCTTTGAATTTCTTTTCCCCTAGGGTCCAATGTTAAAACTATGTTCCAGAATGGCGGCCATGTTGGATATAGCGCAAACCTGAAAAACACCTTATAAGTAAGGAACCATCCAAGGACTAAATGTTGTGGCCAAGTTTGGTTCCAATTGGCCAAGTTGTTTCAGAGAAGATCTTTGAATGTGTTTTCCCATAGGGTCCAATGTTAAACTATGTTTCCCTCTGGCAGCCATTTTGGAATTCGCGCAGACCTTAAAAACCCTTTTTTTGTAAGGGATCACCCAGGGACTATTGTGGCCAAGTTTGGTTCCAATTTGCCCAGTAGTTACAGAGGAGAAGATCTTTGAATGTGTTTTCCCATAGGGTCCAATGTTAAAACTATGTTTCCGCTGGCGGCCATCTTGGAAATCATGTGGACCTAAAAAACACCTTTTTTGTAAGGACCACCCAAGGACTATTGTGGCCAAGTTTGGTTCCAATTGGCTCAGTAGTTTCAGAGAAGAAGATCTTTGAAAGTGTTTTCCCATAGGGTCCAATGTTAAAACTATGTTTCACGCTGGCGGCCATCTTGGAAATCAGGTGGACCTAAAAAACATCTTTTTGTAAGGGACTACCCAAGGACTATTGCGGCAAAGTTTGGTTCCAATTGGCCCAGCAGTTTCAGAGAAATAGAATTTGAAACGTTTTTTTTCCAAAGGGTCCAATGTGAAATTTTGGTCCCAGCTGGCGGCCATCTTGGATGAGGTACAGACCTGAGCGACACAATTCTTAAATAGGACCATCCAAGGACTATTGTGGCCAAGTTTGGTTTCAATTGGCCCAGTGGTTTCAGAGGAGAAGATCTTTGAATGAAAAGTTTACGGACGGACGGACGACGGACACAAAGTGATGGCAAAAGCTCACCCTGGCATAGCCAGGTGAGCTAAAAAATGCATACATTTTGAAAATATTACGGAAAAAAGGCTGTATCTCTGTGCATTAGAACAATTCTATTCCATGTCAGATTTTTGATATCTGCAATGGTTTATGAGTTATTTGCCGAAAACAGCAATTTATCCCTATGTTCTATTTTAAATACAGCGGCCATGTTGTTTCGTCCTCAGACTAACCGAACATACTTTTGAACTGCATACCCTGGTGATGACCCAGGCCAAGTTTGGATTAAATTGGCCTAATGGTTTCAGAACAGAAGATTTTTTAAAAAAGTTTACAAGAACGGACTGACGGACGTCAAGTGATGGCAAAAGCTCGCCCTTGAATAGCCACATGAGCTAAAAAATTGATGATTGTTCCATTGAATACTTGTGTCGCCTCAACTACAGAAGAGCCATTTTTGGTCAAGTGAAACTCTAAAATCTGTAAAATAAAAATTGTGAGTATCAGGTGCACAATTAAATCAAGTGATCAACAAATTCTGAAAGGTTGGTTAGAATATGACTTATAGTTATGATGGAGTTGAGGATTAACTAACCAGATTAGCAAATGAGCAATTTTGGCTCCGTGAACCTCTAAAATATGAAAAATAAAAAATTCTAAGTATCAGATGCACATCTACACCAGATGAAAAAATATCCTTAAAGTTTGGTTGGAATTGAACTAGCAGTTTTGAAGGAGTTGTGGATTCAAAACCGACAGACTCACAAATGAGCAATTTTGGCTCATTGAACCTCTTGAATATGTAAAATCAGAATTCTGAGTATCAGGTGCACAACTACACCAAGTGAACAACATATCCTGAAAGTTTGGTTGGAATCAGACTAGTAGTTTTGAAGGAGTTGCGGATTCAAAAATCGACCGACGATGCAGGACGACAATGACGACGTAAGACGACGGATAGTAATCCCTATGTGTCGACTCTGCTTATAGCAGGCGACACAAAAAGCGATTACAACAAAGACCGTCATCTTATTACAAAACTAACATGAAATGATATATATATGTTCTGGACCAAAAAGTATTTTGACTTACACATATCATCATGAATATCTTCAGGTACCCGGTATACACATATGGTCTAGCAGGAAGTAAATATTCGACCATGCGAGAATATATATGTTCTTGACCATATGAATATTTTGACTTACACATATCTTCATGAACATTCAGGTATACATATATGGTCTGAAAGTAAGTGAATCATCGACCATGCAAGAAAATGTATGAAAAATTCATTTTCATAAGCAGGAACAAACAAATTCGATACCCAAACAAGTCAATCAGATTTCACAACGAGTCCATTAGATACCCATTTGGACAATCAGATAACCTAACCAGTCAATCAGATACCAAACCCAGTCAATCAGATAAACCCAACCATTCAATCGCATATCACCAGTCAATCTGATACCCCAACCAGTACATCAGATACCACACCCAGTCAATTAGATACCCCTACCAGTCAATCTGATAGTCAAACAATCAATCAGATGGCACAACCAGTTGATTAGATATATCAGAACTAGTCAATCACTATCCAAACCTGTAAATCAGATACCACAATCACCTAACTGGTCAATCTGATACCACAAACCAGTCAATCGGATACCACAACCAGTCAACCAGATACCCTGACCAGTCAATCGGATACCACAACCAGTCAATCAGATACCACAACCAGTCAATCAGATACCCCAACCAGTCAATCAGATACCCCAACCAGTCAATCATATAACCCAACCAGTCAATCAGATAACACACCCAGTCAATCAGATACCCTAACCAGTCAATCGGATACCACAACCAGTCAACCAGATACCCTGACCAGTCAATCGGATACCACAACCAGTCAATCAGATACCCCAACCAGTCAATCAGATACCCCAACCAGTCAATCAGATAACATATCCAGTCAATCAGATACCCTAACCAGTCAATCGGATTCCACAACCAGTCAATCGAATACCCTAAGCAGTCAATCAGATAAACTAACTAGTCAATCTGATACCAATCCAAACAATTGGATACCACAACCTGTCAATCAGATACCACACCCAGTCTTATCAGATACCACACCCAGTCTTATCAGATACCCCAACCAGTCAATCGGATAACACAACCAGTAAATCAGATACACCTAATCAGTGATACCCCAACTAGTCAATCTGATAACCATCCACTCAATTGGATACCACAACTAGTCAATCAGATACCAAAACCAGTCAATCTGATACCCCAACCAGTAAATCAGATACCACACCTAGTCAATTAGATACCCCTACAAGTCAATCTGATAGTCAAACAATCAATCAGATGGCACAACCAGTTGATTAGATATATCAGAACTAGTCAATCAGATATCCAAACCAGTAAATCAGATACCACAATCAGTAAATCAAATCACCCAACTGGTCACTGTATTCTTATGTCCTAATATCCCATCCAGTCAACAAGATAACACAACCAGCCAGCCAGATACCACAACCAATCAATTGAATACCTCTACAAACCAATCATATAGCACAACCAGTCAACAAGATGACTCAATCACTCAATCATATACCACAGCAACACATGAGACAACCTAAGTGTTCAACTAGATAAAACAACCACTCAATCTGATACTCGAGCAATCAAACAGTTAGCTAATCTATTCTACACTCTACATGCCACCCAGTCCTTCTGATACCCAATCAATAAACTGGATACCCCAACTGGTCAATCAGATACCACATCCAGTCAATCTGATACCCTAAATAGTCAATCAGTTATCTCATCTAGTCGAAAAATTACCCAACCAGTCAATAATATACCACATCCAGTCAATCAGATATCAAAACCAGTCACTCAGGTATCCCAACCAGTGAATAAGATATCTTAACCAGTCAATCAGATACCCAAAACAGTCACTCAGATACCCTAACCAGTCAATTGGATACCCTGACCAGTCAATTTGATACAACAACCAGTCAATCCGATACCACAACCAGTCAATTAGATACCTCACCAGTCACACTCAGATACCCATACCAGTCAATTGGATACCCCGACCCAACCAGTCACTCAGATACCCCAACCAGTCAATCATATACCACAACCAGTCAATCATATACCACAACCAGTCAATCAGATACCCCAGTCTATTGTATACCTAACCAAAAATATGTGATTTCTGATGTTCTTATTTGATGGCCAGAATATGAAGTTTAATCTGGATGGTATACTTTCATCTTTGAAGATGATAGTATGCCTCAAGTAAACCTTGCATTGTGTAGACCTCCAGTAAAACCTTCATTTGTGCAAGACTTGTCACATTGTTTTCAACAACCATTTTTTTAATATATTTCTTCAGACTCATCCACAGGTTGGACCATGTGGACATAAATGAATAATTCAAATACATTGTATAGTAAATTACATATACTGTCGAACTCAAAGATCATGAATGACTAGAACCTGTTCTCTATCCCTTCATTGAGGCTTATTGTTTTCATTTGTCCTTTCATTGGAGCCATCAAAGTTTGACTAGTTCTGTTCCTTCTCTCTCCAAGGTAAAAGTTCATATAATTGTCATACATTGAACATGTTGAAACACAGTTAAAAAAGTCAATATTAGATTTAACATTCTTTTATTTAAAATAAAAAAATTACAAATCAGAATCTGTTCTTGTATCCAGATGGTACTGTATGTAGTTTTCAGCTTGGCAGACTTCACATTGGTTCCTGAAAAGGTAAGTCATAAATCTGCATTATGACCTCGAAGCTGTAACTAAATGGCTATTTGGCATCCAAAAATGTCCAGAATTAACAAATTAAAATGATAAATTAATTCATGAACATTTCCCAGACGTTTCTAGCCTCCAATCCCATCTGTCACTGAAATAAAGTCATGAAATGGTAAATGAAATTATCTGTAAATTACTTTGTGTTACTCAAGAGGCATTTGACAACTTCCATACATCATATGCATGTACATGACCACATGAAAAGTTCACTTTTGACTTGAAAAATTAAATCATTATTTTTGTTTATTTTATTCTCCAATTAGGTTCAGTAGGATCAAATATACTATTGGAATGATTTTTTTAGCAGGGCATTTCAAGGATTACGATTTTTTTGTCTAAAAATGTTGCTAATGTCACCAATTTCTTGATGGACAGTGTGACATTAGAAACAAGGAAAAAAGCATTTCTTGCTTAATTCCTGAAATGTTAGAATAAACAAGAGGCTCTCAAGAGCCTGTATCGCTAATCTGGGTCATGGCTGACACAACAAGTAAAAAAAATCACAACGTTTAAGGTTCTCATTTTAAAATTTGTTTATTAATGTTTAAGGGTCTCATTTTGAAGTTTGCTGATGTTATACGATCCAAAATTAAAACTATTTTCCCCACTGGCAGCTATTTTTGATGGGGCGTAGACCAATTGTCACCTTTCTTGAAGAAGACCATGTAAGGATCATTGTGCCTCACTTTGGTTCCAATTGGCATAGTATTTTCAGAGGAGATCTTTAAATGATTTCCCATGGGGTCCAAGGTTACACAATGTTCCCTGCTGACTGCCATCTTGGATGCTATGCGGACATCCAGACACATTTTATGAAGGGGACCAAGTAAGGACCATTGTGACTAAGTATGATTCCAATTGGTCATGTACTTTCAGAGGAGAAGATCTTTGAATATATTTTCATATAGGGACCAATGTTAAAAACATGTTCCCTCCTGGCGGCCATCTAGGATATATGATGCGGACTTGCTGAACACATTTTTAAAAGGGGCCACCTATGGACCATTGTGACTAAGTTTGGTTCCAATTAGCCAAGTATTTTCAAAGGAGAAGATTTTTGCAATCTTGTCCAATTTTGTACAAAGTTCCCCGCTGGCAGCCATCTTGGATGATGTGCAGACTTGCCAGACAAAATTTTCAATGGGGACCACCGAAGGACTATTGTGACAAAGTTTGGTTCTAATTGGTGCAGTAGTTTTAGAGATCTTTAAATGCTTTCCCATAAGGTCCATGTTAAACTGCGTTCCCTGCTGGCGGCCATCTAGGATATGATACAGACTTGCCAGACATTCTTTTTAATGGGGCCACCTAAGGACCATTGTTCCCAAGTTTGGTTCCAAATGGCCCAGTGGTTTCAGAGAAGGAGATGTTTGAATGAAAAGTTCACAATGGACAGACAATTGATGGCAAGAAGATCACCATAGCATAGCCCTGCACATCAGCTAGAGATATACAGACATTGATACTTAGATGCAACTCCTTCATTCAGATTGCAATGTGGGCAAACAGATACAATATACAGTTTTATATAAAATTATTATTAAATTGTGAAATAAGTATAGTTTATGAAAGCATTTTTGCAAAAAAATGTAAAAATTTGTACAAAAACACTTTTTTGCTCTTGATTATGTAACAAATAATAATTTCTAATAAAGTGATAGCAGTGAATTTCTCTAAAACTTAAAAGAGAAAAGTAAACCAAAGAAGATTTGAAAGCAGAATTTAAAGGGAAATATATGGCATTGAAATGTTTTTTTTTTGGGGTGAAAAAAGTCAATAAAAAGTCAATAACTACAACACAGGCAGTTGGATTTTCTTAAAATTTCAGAGTATGTAGATCTTGATATGCTAAACATTTTTCAAATTTACAATTCACCTCTATCTGATACAGTTTTTGAAATAAAAAAAAAAATGCATAAATTTTGAAAATTTTACGGAAAAAGGGCTATAACTCTCAGAGGGTTTTTCCAATTGTCTTCAAAATTGCATGGCAGATAGATCTCATCATTGTGAACAATTCTACTCCATGTCAGATTTTTGATATCTGCAACGGTTTTGAAGTTATTTGCCAAAAACAGCAATTTACCCCTATGTTCTATTTTTAGTAACAGCTGCCATGTTGTTTGGTCCTCGGACTAACCGAACATATTTTTTAAACTTCATACCCTGGTGATGACCCAGGCCAAGTTTGGATTAAATTGTCCCAGTGGTTTCAGAGGAGAAGATTTTTTGAAGAAAAGTTTACGACGGACGGACGATGGACGCCAAGTGATGGCAAAAGCTCACCCTGGCATAGCCAGGTGGGCTAAAAATTGATTTGATGTTCTTAAATTGAAATTAAGAATTTCAAAAATTAAACAAGTCGTTTGTTTCGAATTAATGTAATTATTGCAGGAAACATTGTGTCTAACGTCACCCTTTGACGGAACATATTGTGTCACACACTGATGTAACACATTGTGAGTTCTGTTATCAACTTTTATTATTTAATTATTAAGTCAACCAAGTCATCTATTATAGAGTATATTAATAGTACTATTTCAGAAAACATTGTTTCTTATAGATCACAATTGAAAATAACTTTGTGTCTATTGTCACCAGCTGATGGAACATATTGGGTCTATTGTCATCAATGTCGGAAAAAATTGTGACAAATGTAACCCATGTTGTGCTGGCAATGCCAAATGTGCTCAACAGCAGCATGAAAATAAATCAGAATTTTGTTCTTTATGATTTGAAGGAAAATTAAACAGGGATTGTACTACAACAATTGAAAAACATAGGTAATCAACGATTACAAAGTTCGCCTCGTTATGGCACAGAAACCCAATTTGGCCAAGGTGCTGATTTACCATCCCTAATGCATGTGTACAAAGGCAAGATGATCTTACCATTTACAGTAACTGAATTCGGACATAAACTTGAATGTACATGCAAGTCAATGGCACAAAATGTAGGTCAAAGTGACCTTATTTTGCCTGGATGCTGACCTATTTTCAAAGATGCATGCACATGCAAGGTTAGATGATCCTACCATATCCAGTTACTGAGATCTGAACTCAGACGTAAACTTGAAAGTAAGTCACTCATGCAGAAAATATAGGTCAAAGTTACATTATTTTGACTAGAAGCTGACCTACCATCAAAGATGCATGCACATACAAGGTTAGAAGATCCTACCATGTACAGTGACTGAGATCTAAACTCGGACATAAAAATGAAAGTCACTAAAGCTGAAAATATAGGTCAAAGTGACCTAATTTTGCCTGGATGCTGACTTACCCCAAAGAAGCATGCACATGCAAAGTTAGATGATCCTACCATGTACAGCGACTGAGATCTAAACTCGGACGTAAACTTGAATGTAAGTCACTCAAGCGGAAAATATAGGTCAAAGTGACCAAATTTTGCCCGGATGCTGACCTACCATCAAAGATGCATTAGAGCTAAGGAACAAGTATCATGGACTTCAGATTGACTGGTTAGGATATCAGACTGACTATAGCTAGTAAGAGCTAAGGACCAAGAATCATGGGGATCAGATTGACTGGTGAGGATATCAGACTGACTGGTTAGAGCTAATGAACAAAAATTGAGGACTTCAGATTCACTGGTTAGGATATCAGACTGACTATTTAGAGCTAAGGAACAAGAATTGTTGACTTCAGATTGACTGGTTAGGATATCAGACTGACTAGTTAGAGCTAAGGAATAAGAATCCTGGACTTCAGATTGACTGGTAAGGATATGAGACTGACTAGTTAGAGCTAACATACAAGAATCCTGGACCTCGGATCGACTGGTTAGGATATCAGACTGACTTGTTGGAGCTAAGGAACAAGATTTGTTGACTTCAGATTGACTGGTTAGGATATCAGACTTACTAGTTAGAGCAAAGGAACAAAAATTGTTGACCTTAGACTGACTGGTTAGGATATCAGACTGAATAGTTAGAGCTAAGGAACCAGTATCAATGACTTCAAATTGACTTGTTAGGATATCACATTGACTACTAAGACCGAAGGAACAAGAATCATGGACTTCAGATTGACTGGTTAGGATATCAGACTGACTAGTTAGAGCTAAGGAACAAGTATCATAGACATCAGATTGACTGGTTAGGACATCAGATTGACTGGTTAGAGCAAGGGAACAAGAATCATGGAGATCAGATTGACTGGTGAGGATATCAGACTGACTAGTTAGAGCTAAGGAACAAGAATCATGGCCCTCGGATTGACTGGTTAGGATATCAGACTGACTAGTTACAGCAAGGGAAAACGAATCATGGAGATCAGATTGACTGCTGAGGATATCAGACTGACTAGTTAGAGCTAAGGAACAAGTATCATGGACATCAGATTGACTGCTGAGGATATCAGACTGACTAGTTAGAGCTAAGGAACAAGTATCATGGAGATCAGATTGACTGCTGAGGATATCAGACTGACTAGTTAGAGCTAAGGAACAAGTATCATGGACATCAGATTGACTGCTGAGGATATCAGACTGACTAGTTAGAGCTACGGAACAAGTATCATGGAGATCAGATTGACTGGTGAGGTTGTCAGACTGACTAGTTAGAGCAAAGGAACAAGAATCATGGACACCAGATTGACTGGTTAGAACAAAGGAACAAGTATCATGGACATCGGATTGACTGCTGAGGATATCAGACTGACTAGTTAGAGCTAAGGAACAAGTATCATGGACATCAGATTGACTGCTGAGGATATCAGACTGACTAGTTAGAGCTAAGGAACAAGTATCGTGGAGATCAGCTTGACTGGTGAGGTTATCAGACTGACTAGTTAGAGCAAAGGAACAAGAATCATGGACACCAGATTGACTGGTTAGAACAAAGGAACAAGTATCATGGACATGGGATTGACTGGTTAGGATATCAAAATGACTAGTTAGAGCTAAGGAACAAGTATCATGGACATCGGATTGACTGGTTAGGATATCAGACTGACTAGTTAGAGCTAAGGAACAAGTATTATGGACATCGGATTGACTGGTTAGGATATCAGAATGACTAGTTAGAGCAAAGGCACAAGAATCATGGACATCGGATTGACTGGTTAGGATATCAGACTGAGTAGTTAGAGCAAGGGAACAAGAATAATCGAGATTAGATTGACTGGTGAGGTTAACAGACTGACTAGTTAAAGCAAAGCAACAAGAATAATGGACATTGGATTGACTGGTGAGGATATCAGACTGACTAGTTAGAGCTAAGGAACAATTATCATGGACATTGGATTGACCGGTGAGGATATCAGACTGACTAGTTAGAGCAAAGGAACAAGAATCATGGACATCGGATTGACTGGTTAGGATATCAGACTGACTAGTTAGAGCAAAGCAACAAGTATCATGGACATTGGATTGACTGGTTAGGATATCAGAATGACTAGTTAGGGCTAACGAACAAGTATCATGGACATCGGATTGACTGGTTAGGATATCAGACTGACTAGTTAGAGCAAGGGGACAAGAATCATGGACATCAGATTGACTGGTTAGGATATCAGACTGACTAGTTAGAGCAAAGGAACAAGAATCATGGAGATCAGATTGACTGGTGAGGTTATCAGACTGACTAGTTAGAGCAAAGGAACAAGAATCATGGACACCAGATTGACTGGTTAGAACAAAGGAACAAGTATCATAGACATCAGATTGACTGGTTAGGATATCAGACTGACTAGTTAGAGCTAAGAAACAAGTATCATGGACATCGGATTGACTGGTTAGGATATCAGACTGACTAGTTAGAGCTAAGGAACAAGATTCATGGACATTGGATTGACTGGTAAGGATATCAGACTGACTAGTTAGAGCAAAGGAACAAGAATCATGGACATCGGATTGACTGGTTAGGATATCAGACTGACTAGTTAGAGCAAAGGAACAAGAATCATGGACATCGGATTGACTGGTTAGGATATCAGACTGACTAGTTAGAGCTAAGGAACAAGTATCATGGACATCGGATCGACTGATTAGGATATCAGACTGACTAGTTAGAGCTAAGGAACAAGTATCATGGACATCAGATTGACTGGTTAGGATATCAGACTGACTAGTTAGAGCTACATGTATGGAACAAGAATTGTGAACTTCAGAATGACTGGTTAGGATATCAGACTGACTAGTTAGAGCTAAGGAACAAGAATTATGGACATTGGATTGACTGGTTAGGATATCAGACTGACTAGTTAGAGCTAAGGAACAAGTTTCATTTAGATCAGATTGACTGGTTGGGATATCAGACTGACTAGTTAAGAGCTAAGGAACAAGAATCATGGACATCGGATTGACTGGTTAGGATATCAGACAGACTAGTTAGAGCTATGGAACAAGAATCACGGACCTGGGATTGACTGGTTAGGAAATCAGACTGACTATTTAGAGATAAGGAACATGATTTGATGGCTTCAGATTGACTGGTCAGGATATCAGACAGACTAGTTAGAGCTATGGAACAAGTATCATGGACATGGCATTGACTGGTTAGGATATCAGACTGACTGGTTAGAGCTAAGGAACAAGTACCATGGACATCGGATTGACTGGTTAGGATATCAGACTGACTAGTTAGAGCTAAGGAACAAGATTTGTTGACTTCAGATTGACTGGTTAGGATATCGGACAGACTAGTTTAAGGCCAAAAAAAAATATATGTCTGTTTAGGGTTTCCCGACCGACCCTATATTTTAGCTGCGACCCTAGACCATTTTTTTCACCAAAATTTATTATTAACAACTCCTAATATTCTTCAGTCCGACAACCGCTAACTTCTATTGTCAAATATACTGACATATACTACGGAAATTGATAAAATATACGTCCACTTCAAGTATTTTTATTCACAACAATGGCGGAAACGGGAAATGTTGTGTAATATTGGATCCGTAGACGGAAAAGTGTGATTATTTTCCGGATTTGTTGATTTCAAATATAAAATGAAAAAATAAAATAAAATCATTTTCCGACCGACCGACCCTATTTTATATTAGACTGAAACCCTAAACAGACATATTTTTTTTTTGGCCTTATCCCCCCGCTTAGCGAAAGCGGGGGGATCATGTAATGCAGTCCGTCCGTACGTACGTCTGTAGTGGCAAGGCATATCTCTGAAACCGCAACAGATAGAAACTTAAAATTTGGCATCATGGAAGAGTATATGACCCACTAGGGAATAGACCCCTAAAAATTGGAATTCGACCCCTTGGGGCCAAATTATGAGCGAAAAAAAATGGAGATATCTCCAAAAGTGTTAAAGCTAGGATATTGGAACTTATGTCACTACTTATATTGCCTTTCCCAAGTTGAAAGAGGGTATCAAAATTTTGATCCCGCCCTTAGGGGCAATGCCCTAAGGGGTTAAAAAATGTCTAAAAACCATTGTCCAAGAACTCCTCCTACACCGTAGAAGATAGAAACATGAAATTAGGTACACTAGTAACACTTGGTAGGGACTCCAAGAGAAAAATATGCAATCAGTACTAATTATTGTAAATAATACAGTAGAAAAGAACATAAAATAAGAAACAAAATGCAACAAACAGATTGAAAATCGGTTGAGAATTAAAAAAGTTACAATAATTCAAAGTTGACAAAAAAAGGGGCAAAATTTGGAAAAAGTCTACGTCCAATGATGTCATTGGTAAATGAACCCAATTTTAACATAAAAATATGTGGTTGTTATTGTTGATAGACACATATTATTGGTAAAACTTTGTTAACCTATGCCCAAAGATAAGAAATACCAAAATTTATTATTTTTAAGATATTTTAACTCTGAGAAATATGCAACTGAAAATGCAAAAAAATATGATGGACTTAGTCATTTTTTGAATGGCACCAAGGTCCACGGTAGTAGCGGACCCAACTATGGACAGCAACATAATCTGTATTTTTTCACCATATACTATGATTTTTTGTAAATTAAAAGAATAACAATAGTTCTTCTACATAAATTATTTAAAAATAGTATATGATATCATAAGACTTTTAAAAATCTGGTCAAAATAGGCCTTGGGGCCCATTTTCCATCGTCAAAATAGCCTTTGGAGCCATTTTTGGCTGCCAATTTCGGGTTCTTAAGTATATTACAACATGGTGGTTATTTAAATCCTTAATGACAGTACTCTAGTGATTACAAAAATATAAAATGCATAGGAATCAGTCTAATATATTTTGAATTATTTGTTTCTGAAAATGGCTGGGAAGCAGAAATGGCCAAATTTCGAAAAAATGTGAAATTAACCATCCCATCTTGGCTTCAATCAGACAAAAAAACTGAAAATAAAAATTAAGAAATATATAACATGACAATATACATGTACTAATTTGTATAAAATAAGTCATATTGTACATTTTTAAATGCCAGCTCATCATTTCATTTCCATCTGAAATATTGTGTTTTTTCATAAAATTGCATTTTTTCAAATTTTGCGCAGGGACTGCCTTTTTCGATGGTTTGTGGTACAAACCATATTTGTCACACGAAGATTAATCAGTAACTTACTTGCAGAAAGTAACATCATTTCAACAATTAAACACAAATATATTTGTATACTACAGTTAAAATGTCATTTTGTATAACATTTCCATTTAGAAAAATTGCAAGATTTCATTTTTTGACCCAAAATTACCCTTGACCATATTTTCCAAAATATCAACCAATTTACATCAAATATACAAGAAAAACTATATAGCATGTACCAAAAGTCTTATTTTCTCCAATGATACCCATATAAAAAACAATACATGCCTGGCTCATCGTTTCTTTTTTACTGAAAAATGTCTGCTTTGAAAAAAAAATGGTGCCTTTGTATCTTGTTTTTTGCAAGGTAGAATCACATATATTCTAAATAATTTTCATCTATACTAGTGACAAAACCTGAAAAACTTTTTTAACTGGTTCATTTTATACTAGTTTCAAAATAAACACATGAATAATATTCATTTTAAAACACTATGTCAAAATAAAATGCATTTGCTTCACAGATTATGAGAAAAATGATGAAATTCCAATAAAATGACCAAAATGATTGGAGTCCCTACACTTGGGGAGTTGTCTGTGCCAAAGGTTTCGGAATTTTGATTTTGGCCCGGGGGGTGGGGCTACACCCCAATATGTAAAATCTCAAAATATGGTAAGATCAGTTCATATCCCCACCCCTTAACCATATATATTTATATTCCACATTTAGAGACGAGTTACTTGGTCACCCCCGGGGGTCAGCCCCAACCCCCTCATTTAGAAAATTACAAGTTATCTCAAAAACAGTTTTCCACCCCTAAACCATATATATTCTTAATGGGCTTGACAAGACGAGTTACATAATCACCCCCGGGGGTCGGCCCCGCCCCCTTCATTTAGAAAATTACAAGTTATCTCAAAAACAGTTGAGATCCCCACCCCTAAACCATATATATTCTTAATGGGCATGACAAGAGAAATTCAATGGCCACCCCGGAGGGCGGCCCCACCCCCTCAGTTTGAAAATAATAATTTATCTCAAAAACAGTTGAGATCCCCAGCCCTAAACCATATATATTCTTAGTGGGCATGACAAAACAAGTTTAGTGGTCATCCCCAGGGGTCGGCCCCACATACATACATACATATTAATTTTATGTTTGTGGTTCACTGATGGTTTCAGCTAAGCAGAGTTTATTGAAGCAGAGTTTATTTCGCAGAAGATATAATCATTCAATAATAATTATTAATATTTGTACATTTATATTCCATGTATATTGATTTATAGTATTAAGATAGCTTCAGTGATTCAAACTTGAAGGAAATAAATCTTAATTTACCAGGTTAGCACAAATAAATACATCAACATTCACTGTAAGCTCGTGATAACCGTCAAGGTCCGATTGTCAATGATACATGCGTTCACAAAAATTCGTGCATTTCGACTTTGCTGGGAGCGGGAGGATGTGCAGTCTCTGACTGCTGCGTTTCATTAGAGCTATGGAACAAGAATCATGGACCTGGGATTGACTGGTTAGGATATCAGACAGACTAGTTGGAGCAATGGAACAAGAATCATGGACATCAGATTGACTGGTTAGAGCAAAGGAACAAGAATCATGGACCTTGGATTGACTAGTTAGGATATCAGAATGACTAGTCAGGGCTAAGGAACAAGAATTGCTGACTTCAGATTGACTGGTTATAATTTCAGACTGACGAGTTACAGCTAAGGAACAAGAATCATGGACATCAGCTTGACTGGTGAGGATATCAAACATTCTAGTTAGAGCAAACAAACAAGTATCATGGAAATCTGATTGACTGGTTAGAGCAAAGGAACAAGAATCATGGACCTCGGATTGACTGGTTAGGATATCAGACTGACTAGTTAGAGCTAAGGAACAAGTATCATGGACATCGGATTGACTGGTTAGAATATCAGACTGACTAGTCAGGGCTAAGGAACAAGTATCATGGACATCGGATTGACTGGTTAGGATATCAGACTGACTAGTAAGGACATCAGACTGACTACTTAGAGCAAAGGAATAAGATTTATTGACATCAGGTTGACTGGTTAGGATATCAGAATGACTAGTTAGAGCTAAGGAACAAGAATCATGGACCTCGGATTGACTGGTTAGGATATCAGACTGACTAGTTAGAGCTAAGGACCAAGTATCATGGACATTGGATTGACTGGTGAGGATATCAGACTGACTAGTTAGAGCAAAGGAACAAGTATCATGGACATTGGATTGACTGGTGAGGATATCAGACTGACTAATTAGAGCTAAGGAATAAGTATCATGGACATCGGATCGACTGATAAGGATATCAGACTGACTAGTTAGAGCTAAGGAACAAGTATCATGGACATCAGATTGACTGGTTAGGATATCAGACTGACTAGTTAGAGCTAAGGAACAAGTATCATGGACATCGGATTGACTGGTTAGAATATCAGACTGACTAGTAAGGACATCAGACTGACTACTTAGAGCAAAGGAATAAGATTTATTGACTTCAAATTGACAGGTTAGGATATCAGACTGACTAGTTAGAGCTAAGGAATTAGAATCAAGACATCAGATTGACTGGTGATGAGATGAGACTGACTAGTAAGAGCTTAAGGAAGAAGAATTGCTGCCTTCAGATTGACTGGTTAGGATATCAGACTGACTAGTTAGAGCTAAGGAACAAGATTCATGGACATCAGATTGACTGGTTAGGATATCAGACTGACTAGTTAGAGCTATGGAACAAGAATCATGGACCTGGGATTGACTGGTTAGGATATCAGACAGACTAGTTGGAGCAATGGAACAAGAATCATGGACCTTAGGATATCAGATTGACTAGTCAGGGCTAAGGAACAAGAATTGCTGACTTCAGATTGACTGGTTATGATTTCAGACTGACGAGTTACAGCTAAGGAACAAGAATCATGGACATCAGATTGACTGGTGAGGATATCAAACAGACTAGTTAGAGCAAACGAACAAGAATCATGGAGATCT
>MJUU01068099.1:0-51775 GCA_002080025.1 Modiolus philippinarum | reverse complement strand
AACTATTTGATTCAGAGATGGGACTTGATATATATTTAAGTTCCTAAAATTTGCACATTTTTTTTTATTTACCGCAAGATTACTTTATCTTTCCTTTTACCTTAATGTGGAATCTGGAGGCCAAATTTTTTTTTTCTATTATTATATTCAGTCAACAATATTTATTCACAAAAAAAAAATGCATTCCCACTTGAAATCAATTTATAGGAGGAGGACTGTTGTAGTTGATTCTCCGATGGGACAGGGAAATATTTTTGTTTCCTGATATTTGCACAAAATTTATTTTCAACCACTTAATTAACGGCAAGGTTATTTATCTTTCTTTTTACCATAATTTTGAAATCGGATTTTTTTTTTTATTTTCAAGGATGAGTAAGCCACTTCCATCCAACAGGGGCCTCATTCAAGTAAGGACGTATATCCTTGATCCAAGTAAGAATATTTATAAACATAAACTGCTGGCCCCCTATCGTTATCAAATAGTCATAAATGTTTTTTTTTTCTTTTTACTTGTTTTGCAAAAACAGACTGTGTGATTAATAAGGCAAAGTACCGAAATGTATGTTCTGCAAAAATTGTAAATGAATACTGAATTATTATATTTTTATTTACACCCTATCCCCTTTTATAATTAAGAACTGTTCTTAAATTTGAATAAATAAAACATTTTTTCCTATATCAAAGACATTAATGTCTCTACCTCTACTAGGAATAAAAATGCAAAAGAAATGCATCTTCCTCCGTAAATGGCCGTTTCCCGTGTAAGACAGCTGCCCATAGAAGATAGGGTCACGTCACAGGGGCTAGCTACTGGTCTAGAAAAAAAAATTTGACTATCAAATAAAAATCTCGGAGAAAAAAAGTGTTTTTTTTTCTCCAAGATTCATATTTGAAAGTTAACAATTTAATTCTAGAGCGGGAGAAAGTCCCTGTGGTCAAATGAAGCTGTCTTAAAGGGTAAACGTCCAATCCAAAGTTCCGATTTGTTCGACGTCATAAATATTAATACAGTAAACTCCGTGAATTATTTGACGTCACAGTTGAAAAATCCACAAGGAATTGCAAGATTTACTTTCCTTCGGTTTGTTTGGTGTATTTTCCGGAAGAAATAGGTTCTTACACTTGACTAAAATTAAAGATCGGGATATCTTCCACTTGTGTGAGAAATTCTACTTCTTTTTCCCTCGTTACACTCAGGAAAAGATGGAATTTCTCACACTCGTGAAAGATATCCCTTCTCGTATAAGATCCTATTATTCTTATTTTTGTGTGTGTTTATTTATTAAGTAATTATCAATCCAATGTCTTTGTGTGTTTATGTGTCTCAAAAAACGAAGCAGTATCTGCATAAAGTAAATGTCTACACCTAATACTTAGATTATAAAATAAACTATAAATATGATAGAAAAATATAGAAAAAGGGTCGATGCTTAATATACTTCCTGAAATGATGGAAAATTACATTTACTGGTGAAAGTTATGTATACTTAAATCAAACTAATCATTGGATAAAATAGCAATACACAAGATCAAAATGTAATAAACTATTGACTGCAAATGATCTCTGAGAAGATTGAGGGTAAAGATTATATATATATATACATGTTTAATTATATTAAAGGGAAAGTTCACTCAAAAAATTAAATTTGATATGTTATTCAAACATGTATTTTAAAACGTTGTTGCCGTGACCCGTTTCCAGATCTTAGGTGGTTATTCTATAATTTTTGTTTTTGTATTAAAATTTTAACAAGCTGGGGGCTGCCATATTGACTTCTTCCGGTACCTTATATAAGGCTTCCGGTACCTTATATAATATGATTTGATTGGTCAACACTCGATATCCATATACCATATAGGAGAAATAAACTACAATGTAAGCTATCAATTTACGTCGATCAAAACATGAACATGATGTTAGGAAAAAAACTATTAATTGTCCAAATTTCGAGTGTCTATTAGTATAAATAAAAAATGTTAAAGAAACTTACCCTTTTTCATACGAATGTAAATTTCATGCATACGTTTATTTTACTCCTTTCAAAAACGAATGTGCACACGTGTGGATATTTTTCACGGTTAAGAAATTGTGCACTTACACTTCTTTGCTGACAAAACTTAATCCTCTGTAGTCTGTAACATGTTACCTTGTTAATTGTAATTGTTTATTGTCATCAATTAAAACTCCAGGTGGCTCGTATGACACAGGTGAATTTTTTGCTCAGGTGGTCATCTGTGACACGCACGCGACAGAACTTATAGCTTTTTTGTTATGTATGAATATATATATATACTTGTACACAAGTCAATTAATCATTTATTCCATAATCGGAATAATGCTTGTGATGCAGTTGCGACTTTCATTCACATATAATTATTTGTATCCGGATATATTGTAACTTTCAAAGCATATTTTTTTCCATTAAAAATCTATAAATATTTCATTTTCAAGTACAATTCAAATTACAGAATACAGAATTCCCACAAGTTTTGTTTTGCAGCAAAAAGAGGGGCTTATGCCCCCTATGAAATCCGCCTTTCGAATATATAGCTTGTCGAGTTGGTCAAATACGTACTGCATTACAAAAAGCATTTTGAGCGTTTTATTGGGATAAATATAGGATGGACTTACATTTTTACAATAATCAGCAAGGAATTATAATAATATTCTCCGTGTGTTGATGTCCGAGAGTGTACAAATTTAGTCAATTTATCTCGACATTACAACTTTGGATATTGAACTCATAAAACTTTTTTTTTTACTATTGGCCGATTCAAACCAGTGAAAGTGCTCAAATATACCAGACTTCAAAACAAAACAAAAAATACTAAATGGCTAAATACACAACGAGTTGCTGTACGGTGCGAGTTTGTCGTTCCCGACAAGAAGGCGGTTGGTCTTTGCTTTACACAAGAAGCTTCAATGTTCGACAACAAGAATAGAGGTCTCAATGTTTGTTCTTTTTTCTGTTTGAAAGTTAAAAATCTGAAGATCCCCTTTTTCATACAAAAGATACTGTCCTAGTCAGCGAGTTTAATAAAAAACCTGAGTTTGTTTTTATGATGCTGATGTGCGTGATTCAATATTATGTGTCTTATGCTTTTTTGATAATATGGAACTTCTTCATATTGCCCCGACTCAACACGTATTCTGATGAGAGACATGTGCTAGGCTTCTTAGGCACTTAGGCATGCACTTGTCCTCCTATTTCCACTAAATGCTATGTACGCCATATAACATGGATCAAAACGTGTGTATGGAAAGGAAAAATCCTTCAGTCTTAGAAAAGACGTTTACCACAAGTAATAAGTAAACAAATAATAAACCAAGAAATCTTCAATAAATCTGAGACATATTTGCCACACATGTGTTTTTTTTAGTTTTGTTTTGTTTTGTTTTTTTTTTTAATCAGTGAACTTTTGTACACTTCATGTACAACATAATCCTTAGTCACCTGTTTATTGTGGTTTGTTTATTCCCACCAAAACTTTACCTCACCTTCGCTAGGTGTGGCACACGCCTGTGCACGTATTACAGGTAATCAAAATTTACTGCACGTGACTTTAAGAAATTAACAAGTTATAGAATGCAAAAGGTGTTATTATCATAAAACGGTGCTTTGTTTGCATTATAGTCTAAAAAGGGTATTTTTGAAAAGTAAAACCAAACTAATATGAATTAAACAAACTCCTCATTATTATTATTTATACTGTATAATTATGTATGTATAAAAAAATGCGAAAATTTTGCCAATTTCCGAACAGTCAACTGCAGCTTCAAAGAAATATACTTTGCGTTCATGTCTCGGCTGTAAGCTTGAGATCCGATATTATAAGATATGTTGTAGTATCATATTTTCTCTTCTATCCGCTTTCACAACATGAGTCAAGAATATATCAAGCATTTTTGAACTATCTGGTTTCAAACCTATAAAAACCCCGAGGGAACCCCGGGATACAGAAATAGGACCCAGTATCTCCGGCTTGCGGGGTATGACCCCTCCTAAACGGGGCTGACCCCGAGGGAACCCCGGGATATACAAATAGGACCCATTCCGTGGTTGTGCAGGATTAATAAATACACAACCCATCTTTCGGATGGGATGTAAACTCAGGTCCACGTGTTGGAAGAAATGCCACGCTTCCTGCACGCTAAAGAACCCTTGTAGCAAGCTCTTTTTGAGTGGTCCGTAGGTGATCAGCTACAAGGCTAAATTCCCCGCTCCTTTCGATTTCACCCTACTTTTCCAGTGGCAGTCAGAATTTCCCGTCCCATGGCCCTTTCCATACCCCAAAGTGATTACTTATTAATAAACTTGTTCTCGTCTTGATATAGCTGAAATGTCGCTCAGTAGATGTTAAACAATATTCAATCAATCAATCAATCAAACCTATAAGGCAAGTGTAACAGTGTATTTATTTCACGACAAATAATCTTTCCGGAATACATTATTTAAGCCGGAATCAAAATACCCCGAGTATGTTACGGAATAAAGTACACTAGTATATCACAAACATAATCGAAAATGGAAAGTATGCATTAGGACTTGCTTACGCAAGTTCCCCTTACTTCTGACGGAGACATATAAAATAGCTTTACATGTCTCTGCTTCTGGTAAGACTGACACGTAGTCAAGAAATAGGATTTTAACATAAATGGAATAAAAAAGTCAATTTATTAACCCGAATATATCTTTATTATCAATAAACACAATTTAAATCTGGGACTAGTTAAATGTAGATTAAATTTTAGCTTCAATGGACAGTAGTAGGATAAATTCCTTGTTTTGTCAGTTTGTTCCTTGCATATTTTCTTCATATCCTCTTTATTCCGTATAGTCACTAGAGATGAAATCTTGGATTTGATTTTGAAATTGTACCCGGATAAAAACTTCAAGAGGGGAATTCTTGATATTTTATTTTCATACCTATTTGATCCCCCAAAACTGTTAAAATACATGTATAGTAAGGCGTTACTTTGTAATTTGTGTAAGCCGACAGCTCTGCCCCGGAGAAAGTGACACGTGCGTATATTGAGACGACAGTGAAATATACAGAGACAGAATGTTTTACGATTGTGTTACAATATACAATCACCTCATGCAGGTAGTCACACAAATTAAAGATATACATAATATCTCGGAAATTACGATAACACAGATGGTTTAGGAATACAATAAATATTATTCTGCTTGCAGGATTTATTTATTCTTTTTTTAGCATTAGCATGGATTATTTTGTTTAGGAAAGATTCCTGTTGAATCCTAGATTAATTGCATAAAAATTGTGAAAATAAACGAAAAAAAAACCTAAAAGCAGATATCAAGAGATTATTTCCAGAATTTCTATGACCTTATTGATATGAGAAAGAAAATAATAAAACGATCACCTATTCAGATGCTAAAGAATAAACAAAATATTTCGTTGATTTTGAAATTATCATACAGGTAGATGATTTTAAAAAATCAGAAAACCTGACCAGTACAACGAAACTGTAATGCGAAAATGTACTTATAAATTCCGCATGGTAACACAATGTTATTTCTATAATAATTGTACGTGTCACTTTTCTGCAGTATACATGTACAGCGGTAATTAGATGTTGTGATATCGATTGTGTCGCCACCTATGTAAACATGGCGAACCCCCAGTAGTAATTTCTTGACATTTCTAAGTACGGTTTTTGACTTTATAGATAAAGATATAATTTTTCTGTCGACGTATCATGGATGTTTGACATGTAAATAACAGAATATCAAATTTTGATTTTTGACTGAACTTCCCCTTTAAAGGGTTTTGTTTTTGATCTATCTGGAACATATATTGTCTCCGGAAATCTGGGAGAATCTACAACAAATCATGACTTAAAGGACCAGGAAACCTGCTGTAACACCATATTGTTAAAAGTACATTTTAATTTAATTAGCTGACTAGTTACTACAAGTATATGCATTATACGGTCAGACCCATCAAAGAGTTTGACCACTTTTTCTTTTAATTTCGAAAAAAAAATATTTCAGGTTGAGAGATATGACAGTTACTCTAAGATTCCTTATACCTGTTATTACTTTTTTTTCACCTTGAATTGGCCTTATGATGTCACGGCCAGGAATAGTTTACTGCAAGCTTGGAACATTGTTACTTCTACTGAATTTAAATGAAATAAACACTGTAGTATGAAACTAACTCGCATTCTATTGGACTCGTTTAAAATTTTCTTAAAAAGTTTTTTTTTTATTTTTGGTGTTATTTAATTATGTTTTTTTTTTTAAGTAGACTTGTTAAGTCCAACGGATCCAATAAAATATTAAACATATCCCAGATAACCATAATCATGTCACTTGAACAAGTTAGTTTGAGCCGGGCACGTCTCATGTGAACCCCCCCCCCAATTTTCCAATGATAGTTGAGACTTTATGATTATCGTGCCGTCGTGTAATTTAGCTATGCAATTGTTATGTGCAGATTGGATGCATTTTTACCCATTTGGTGGCAACAGTAATGTATTCAAATTCATTTGAAAATCAGCTGATCGAGCACGCAGTTTGTTTACTTTTTTTGTGCCCCCGGCTTCAGTTACAATCTCTTGTTTGGCTCAAACTCTGTAAATTTAACTCTTAATTGTTATTCTCATCGATTTTTAATCAAAGCATTACACTAAGCAACTTGCACGCACATATACAAATGTATGTGTCCAAAAAACATTACATTTCATCTTACGTTAGATCAATTTCTCAAGAAATCCGATTATTTTTATTACCAGAGAAAATGTGTATTACACACGAAGTACACCGAATGACGTGTGATGACGTTTTATGTGGATAAATTTATCTATTTTCTCGGGATTCCCAATGGTTTTAGCCAATGAAAATTTGGAGGATGTAATTGTGTCAGTTATATTTAGACCTGGGACTTTTAGGAAGTATAAAAGTACAAACGCTCCCCCTTTTTCAATTGTCAAATTCTGCATCGAAATCGGCATACAGAAATGTATATATGGGTCATATGCTATTGAAATTCATTTGTTTTTAATATCTTTAGAATGTTAAACACTAACATTGTCAACAAAGATATTTATTCAGAGTTTTTCTAGTGAAGACTAATTGCTTTAGTCATTGCGATCTTAGCCCTACCTATAAAAATGAATTATTTCCCTTTTCCCGCGTGACCGATAGAGTGGAACTCACCAGTCAGCCTGGCTTTTCCACTGGGATAAAAGGAAAATAGTTGTCATGCAACTTGATAGGTTCCCTGCTAAAGCCGTTTTAGGCAGAGAAGTAAAAATATTGGTACGAGTACATGTATGTAACCTAAAAAAAACACCCTGTACACTCAAATTTAAATTCAAAGGGTACATGTACCCCCAACTGAAAAAGCAGTTGACATGCTGCCCAATAGCCTGTTAGCTGTGCAAGTGGAGTACTGTCAACCTAGGGAACCGAGATATTAGGTCCACAACATTCAGGGCTTTCCATTAGAGCCGGGCTAATACCATCAGGCTTAGCTCATGTAACATCAAGCTAAATATTGTATACTGACAGGGCTTAATCCCACCTTTTGTGCCCAGGATCTTGTGCCTTTAAAATTGGGAAATTCACGCAATTTGTTCAAAATTGGGAAAAAAGTAGTCAGTTCAACAGTTGATTTGTATAATGTGTGCTTTCTTTTAATTTTTTTTTAACTGCAAAACTTCTTCAAAGTTATCATGTATGAATAAAGAAATCCAATACTCAAGCTTAGTTCCACTGCAAAACTTTCAATTCTGGTAGTTTTTGACAGTTTTAGAAGTGTCAACTAGCTCGGGCTGTCCCTTCACACAGCAGGGTTTTACTAACGGTGCCAGTTAATTAAAAAGAAAAATCCAAATTCTGATCAGAGGAGTCAAAATTTTATTAATTTTCGATTGGAAGTTGAAAGATACAACCTCACACATTGAAGACGTTTTTTCATGTGACGCCATATTTTTTTGCTCAGGTAACATAAACAATAAACAAACAGTTTCAATGTAATGTTTCTGCTGTCTATGTGGCATTTTATTATAATTATAGCTACGTATATACTGTTAAGCAAAAAAAAAAGGTGTTTGTAGTCATTCTGGCATAAAGCTTTTGCAGTTAATAATGTCACGTGACTTAAGTTTGTAAACAATATGGCGTCCTCCAGTGCACACAAGTGATAATGAATCTTACTTAAATTCACTGCCTAGACGTTGCACGTGGTAATAAAATATTCATCTTGTGCTGTTTACTTTTTAACCTCACTCATTTAGTTTAATGAATAAATGTGAGATGTTTTCATCCAGCGACAAAATCAGAGATTCTAAATTGTCTTTAATGACACGAAATAAAACTTGAATAAACAATAAAACATTCTTGACTTCTTCTTAAACTATATAATTTGAGAGCTAAATTTAGTCATTGAGTATTAGCCACAGATATGACCTTTCTTTATATTACAATGTAGGAGAAACTGGTTTTTGATTGCACTTAAAAAGGGGGAGGGTCATTTAGTTGATATGTTACATGTACATACATTTGTATATCCTCTAGCATTTGCACCATGCAAAGCAGGTGGTTTCCTTTGTTTGCTCTAGACTTGTCAAAGGTACAAGGAATGAAAAACTAGTTGAAATTCTGCATTCCAATAACATAAGCATGATAAAAAGATAAATCAAAATAAAAATGGCAGAAGAACAAAATGACTGGAGTTAATATGCTTGAGACTGTCACTTAATGAAAAAACATTTAAAACAATATCCTTCCATGATAGTGGCAGGTTATGCAGACATTTTCGTCACACAGATGATATCACGCGACGCGTTGCATCACTCGGAAAATTGCCCCTACCCTATCACTAAATTCTGGGGAGAACACTGACCCAGTACTTTAAGAAAGTAAGCGTAAAAAAACCAGAAATGTAGGAACCAGAGCATGCGTTCGGTATTCCTCTTGAGCTTTCATTTCCGAGATATCGGGTGACTGGTTTACCAAAAAACTGATAGTTGCCAGTCTATTTCATGTTAACAAAAGGTAAAATTAAAACTTTTTAACGACGTTTTTAAACATAAACAAAATTGGGAATTTTATATCTTGAAAATGGGAAAAAATTATGTTTTTTTCCCATTGGGAATGGGGCCGAAATTCGGCCCCTAAATGCACTACAGATTAGGCCCTGACTGTATATGTGTAATATAACATTAACTACAACAATAAAGGATTTATTAAATGAAGAATTTGATATTGAATGAACAATCCGATTCCCTAGTTGTTCACATGTTCAAAATGCCTGCCTACTAGAGTTAATTTCCTGGCTTAATCAGGTTGGGGATTATCCTCAAGTTTGGGTATTATACCCATTTTCAGGTATAACCCCTAAAAACAGGTATCAACTAACAATATAAACATTTGTCAAACAATCAGTTGACTATAGTGAATGCCTGAAGGCCAATCAAGTGTGAGCTAACCATGACTGAGTACGAGCTCACTTCCATTGTATATTTTTTGGCATCACTCAAGATATCAAAAGGGTCAATTATTTCTTTTATGACTGAGATTGGTTGGTCAGAACATCAGATTGGAATACAAAAGAATTCTAAGTCATCTATAGGGGAAAAAAGTTGACAATAATTTTATCTTTTTTGAAAGGAAAGTTATTCTTTGGATGTCGGTTGATGTGAATATTTATTACAGAATATGCCCTTTTGTAGTTTTGATACTTAATTATCTAATAAACAGCTGAAACCCTTGAAATCAAGGACCAACCTATACCCCATTTTTAGGTATTATACCCATAATCAGGTATAATACCCATATCTGAGGATTGTCCCCAACCTGTTAATGTACTTCACTGAGGGCGTGGACATGGTTAAGGAAGCCCTGGAGAAAGGAGAAAAAGGGGCCGGGCCCAGAAAAGAGAAAAGGGGCGGAAAGGAAGAAGGGAATGGGAGATCGGGAGAGAGGGGGTGGGAGATCAGGAGGGGAGGGAGACAAGAAAGAGGTGGTGGGAGACAGGAAAAGGGGGGAGAAGGGAGAGAGACACCCCCATGTTCACCCCCTCATCACTGCTAAGTCTTAGAATAGAAATATGTAAAGATATCCCCGGCTGATCCATGCCTAATTTAGTGTATTGTAATTATGGTAATTAATAAGAACACTATCGAAGTTCGAAGGGGCCCATTGCCATTGGACGTACTGTTATAGATTGTGCGCCCTCTTAAAATAGTATTCCCAACGAGTGCCTGTGGTCGGCGATCGAGATCGAAATTATGTCGACCTGGAATTTTGTGATAAAATAATGTTCCGCTGATACAGTACCAATATCTTGTTCGCTGCTTGTCAAAATTCCTTTACCTGTTACCGCCTTCTTCTTCTTTTCGTAAGTCCCTCCTTCTATCGGAGCACTCGGACTTAGTCCGATTTTAAGAATATTATAGTAAAAGAATTAAAATAAAAGAAAATAAAATAAACCCGGCACCATAGGATATATATCTACATTGGGCCTATTATTAAAAATATTATTTTTAGCTCAAATATAAGGAGGGAAACACTTTAAAGGCTATGCACATGTATATACTAAGAAAACTTGAATATTAATAAATTAATTTAAAATAATCTTACGATAATTAAAAGAAACTTATGTTTAATCAACTATTTCCTATTGTTTATTAGTGATCTAAATTGTTAAAAGATAAAAAAAAAAAAAAAATAATATTTATATGTTATATCGTATTAAGGTATTTAAGAGTATGGTAATATAATAAAAGGTAAAAAAATAAAATAATTTGAATGCTTTAAAAAAATACAAACACTAATATGATGCACAACCCAGCTTAGCTTAAAAGCAGAAAATTAGTTACTTGGAGTTCTTACTATATTATATAACAGTAATATGCAGCAAATAGCAACTAGTAGTTAGTTATATTAAAAGATAAAAATAATATCTGATATAATAAGATGCCTATAGCAGCCTAAATGTTATATTAAGTAACAAGCAAAGCTTTTAATTCTAGGATAAGAAATAAATATAAAAATATAAAAAAGTAGGATATATGTGTATCAGTTAAGAATATAGGGTTGTGTGCACCGCACAGAGGTCGCTTACTTAGTCAATACAGTCCAGATTGACATTCTCCCGTTGTAAACTGTTCTAAATAATATTCACTATCCAATATTGATTGATTCCAGTCCATTATTGTATTCTACTTCATTATTTAACTATTATTATAGGTAGCAAGCCTCTGTTTGTGAATTGCATAGCAATATTCTCTGGTTAATGTTTCAATGTCACTCAACATATCTCGAATATCTGGCAATTTTGACGGGACAAGTTTTTGGCAGGACAGAACTCATAAAATAGTGACGTATTATACAAACGAATTATAAAATCTCAAACAAATCCGGTCCTTAAAATTCCGGCAGATTGACTAGTCAGGAAATAACGGCTACCTAAATGAATACACTGGGAATAAAATCGCAATAGTAGAAAATGCATACGAAGGGAGACAACTAGATAAAGTAACATATGATCATGAAAAGTAATAAACTTGGAAAGTTCTTCATATAAAAATACACAAAATACACAAAGTTCCAGTAGAAAATGCATACGAAGGGAGACAACTAGATAAAGTAACATATGATCATGAAAAGTAATAAACTTGGAAAGTTCTTCATATAAAAATACACAAAATACACAAAGTTCCAGTAGAAACACTCAAGGAACTGGAAGAAAATGCACAAGCAAGAAGCACATACCCCATACCGGGTAGACCAATAGTGTCATTATGTGGAACACCAATGCATAATATTGGACATTTCATTGATTACATTATTTTGCCGAAAGTACAAAGGCAACACACGTACACACGTGATACTAAACATTTTATACAAAAGATAGAAAATCTTAAAGTTCCAAATGACGTAATACTCGTGTCATTCGATGCTTCGAACATGTACACAAATTTAGAATCATCTGCAATTCTTCAAGCTGTTAAAGCAGCACTTGGGAATATCGATAGGAAAGATTATCCTATACCGATTCCAGGAAACGAAGTTATCCTAAAGCTACTGAAAATAGTGCATGAAATTCAGCGATAAAATATACCGCCAAATTATTGGTGTACCAATGGGTGGCTCAGCCTCTGCAGAACTAGCAGATCTAAGAATGTACGAGATACTAGAAAACATTCTGAGAAAATTCAGACATAAAAACCATATAGTATTCTGTACCATGTTTTATTTCAAAAAATAACAAATTAATTCCAAATATTTCTTTTTGATTTATCTTTTTATTTTTTCTATTCTAATTGAATTGTTTATATTCAAATTACAAGTTTTTACCATTATTAAAACAAATTCTAGAATAAAAATATTTTTAATGATTTTTTAAAATAAACATACACTTTTCCATTGGAAAAAGGCCATAAAAGGGCAAAATGTAAGAAAATCAGAAGTCTAAGATTGTCAAATTTCATGTTAAATATTAGAGGAGAATGTAAACTCTCACTTTCAATAACTTTCCATCAAACCTTAATTGAAATCTAGAAACAACTAATGAAATAACCACACAGGGGTTCTCCATTTATGAATTTCTCAAGAATTGGTCAATGGTAAACAAATGAGTAATATGAATAAAATCTTCCAGCTGTTGTTTCTAATTTTAATGATTTGATGTAATTATTACTTTCATTATAAAATGAGACCTCTTTCTAGTAAAAATTCATAAAAAAAAATGGAAATGTAACATAGGAAGGTTCAGAAATAGGAAGAGAATACAGTTTAAAAAGGGCAATATTCCACATAATAAAGGCAAAAGATTTCCCAAAAATGACATAAAATACTCTATTACAACGTTAAAATGGAAGAGATTTGCTCCTTAATATTATTCCCTGGTTACTAAACACAGCACTGATGAAAAATCGGTTCATGCTCCGGACACAGAGGGAACCCCTACCACTACCAGATTGCTACGTTCTTTCAAACAAATAATATTTAATTGATACTGAGGATGGAATATGGTGTATGAAAACTAAAAAATCATTCTCTGAGCTGATACAGATGCAAATGTCATGGTTCAACACTTGTTTTATGTACAATTTCACAATTTTGCCATATTTGGTCAAATATGCAAATTAAATCTGCCAATATGGGAATTGTGGGTAAAAACAAAAATAATATTATTCACTTTGTGTCTGGACAAAATTTAATGACCAAACTATGCACGGTTTTATCTCAGCGTAGATTTCAAGCAAACTAGTGGTCCCCCTAGATCAAAGGGACAAATTTCAATATATTTCAATAATTTTTTTACAATTTACTAGTACATGTGTTAGTAACATAATATCAGTGTTTGAGCTCATTGATATTATAAACAAGCGAGAACGGCTGTAAACATAGGTATAGGGTTCTTCAACTACAAGGTTCACTTTAAAGACCATGTTTTATTTCAAATATAACAAATTAATTTCAAATATTTCTTTTTGAATTATCTTCTTTGTATTTTTTCTATTCTAATTGAATTGTTTACATTCAAATTACAAGTTTTTACCATTATTAAAACAAATTCTAGAATAAAAATATTTTTAATGATTTTTTAAAATAAACATACACTTTTCCATTGGAAAAAAGGCCATAAAAGTGCAAAATGTAAGAAAATCAGATGTCTAAGATTGTCAAATTTCATGTTAAAAATTAGAGGAGAATGTAAACTCTCACTTTCAATAACTTTCCATCAAACCTTAATTGAAATCTAGAAAAACTAATGAAATAACCACAAAGGGGTTCTCCATTTATGAATTTCTCAAGAATTGGTCAATGGTAAAGAAATGAGTAATATGAATAAAATCTTCCAGCTGTTGTTTCTAATTTTAATGATTTGATGTAATTATTACTTTCATTATAAAATGAGACCTCTTTCTAGTAAAAATTCATAAAAAAATGGAAATATAACATAGGAAGGTTAAGAAATAGGAAGAGAATACAGTTTAAAAAGGCAATATTCCACAAAATAAAGGCAAAAGATTCCCCAAAAATGACATAAAATACTCTATTACAGCGTTAAAATGGAAGAGATTTGCTCCGGAACATTATTTTCTGGTTACTAAACACAGCACTGATGAAAAATCGGTTCATGCTCCGGACACAGAGGGAACCCCTACCGCTACCAGATTGCTACGTTCTTTCAAACAAATAATATTTAATTGATAAGAGGCTGGAATATGGTGTATGAAAACTAAAAATCATCTTCTGAGCTGATACAGATGCAAATTTCATGGCTCAAGACTTGTTTTATGTAAAATTTCACAATTTTGCCATATTTGGTCAAATCTGCCAAATGAAATTGTAGGTCAAAACAAAATAATATTATTCACTCTGTGTCTGGACAAAATTGAATGACCAAACTATGCACAGTTTTATCTCAGCGTAGATTTCAAGCAAACTAGTGGTCCCCCTAGATCAAAGGGACAAATTTCAATAGATTTCAATAATTTTTGTACAATTTACTAGTATGTGTGTTAGTAAGATGATATCAGTGTTTGAGCGCATTCACATTAAAACAAGCGAGAACGGGAGCTAAACATAGGTATAGGGTTCTTCAACTACAAGGTTCACTTTTAAGACCATGTTTTATTTCAAATATAACAAATTAATTCCAAATATTTCTTTTTGATTTATCTTCTTTGTATTTTTTCTATTCTAATTGAATTGTTTACATTCAAATTACAAGTTTTTACCATTATTAAAACAAATTCTAGAATAAAAATATTTTTAATGATTTTTTTTAAATAAACATACACTTTTCCATTGGAAAAAGGCCATAAAAGGGCAAAATGTAAGAAAATCAGAAGTCTAAGATTGTCAAATTTCATGTTAAAAATTAGAGGAGAATGTAAACTCTCACTTTCAATAACTTTCCATCAAACCTTAATTGAAATCTAGAAACAAATAATGAAACAACCACACAGGGGTTCTCCATTTATGAATTTCTCAAGAATTGGTCAATGGTAAACAAATGAGTGATATGAATAAAATCTTCCAGCAGTTGTTTCTAATTTTAATGATTTGATGTAATCAATACTTTCCTTATAAAATGAGACCTCTTTCTAGTAAAAATTCATAAAAAAATGGAAATGTAACATAGGAAGGTTAAGAAATAGGAAGAAAATACAGTTTAAAAAGGGCAATATTCCACATAATAAAGGCAAAAGATTCCCCAAAAATGACATAAAATACTCTATTACAGCGGTAAAATGGAAGAGATTTGCTCCGGAACATTATTTTCTGGTTACTAAACACAGCACTGATGAAAAATCGGTTCATGCTCCGGACACAGAGGGAACCCCTACCGCTACCAGATTGCTACGTTCTTTCAAACAAATAAAATTTAATTGATAATGAGGCTGGAATATGGTGTATGAAAACTAAAAATCATCTCCTGAGCTGATACAGATGCAAATTTCATGGCTCAACACTTGTTTTATGTAAAATTTCAGAATTTTTCCATATTTGGTCAAATCTGCCAAATGAAATTGTAGGTCAAAACAAAATAATATTATTCACTTTGTGTCTGGACAAAACTGAATGACCAAACTATGCACGGTTTTATCTCAGAGTAGATTTAAAGCAAACTAGTGGTCCCCCTAGGTCAGGACATAGACCACAATTAATTACACAATATGTCTCTGTTACAACTTTTCCCAATATTTTCTTGCACGCATATTTTAGGCCTAGATTTTCCCTATCCACAGTTTATAACATCTGGTCCAGGTAAAACCTGAAAAGCATGACATATGTTGACCGCCATTTTACTCTGGCATTTGAAATTCAATCACAGAGGGGCGAATATTTGGAACTAATATGTAAATTCATGGCTAATTACACCCCTTTGCAGAGGCATGCTGCTGCCAAATTAAATAAGATTCTTCCGCAAAAAAAATATTTTTGTAAACTTCTAAGTATATACTTTAAGTTTACTCCAACGTAAAACTCCATTACCAGACAAACTCTACCATTATTATTTTTTTCAAAAATACTCCTGTTTTATTAGGAACTACATTAGACTACCCTGAAAGCGGATGTAGAATTTGTGGTCTATGTCCTATCAAAGGGACAAATTTCAATAGATTTCAATATTTTTTTTTACAATTTACTAGTATATGTGTTAGTAACATAATATCAGTGTTTGAGCTCATTCACATTATAAACAAGCGAGAACGGGCACTAAACATAGGTATAGGGTTCTTCAACTACAAGGTTCACTTTTAAGACCATGTTTTATTTCAAATATAACAAATCAATTCCAAATGTTTCTTTTTGATTTATCTTCTTTGTATTTTTTCTTTTCTAATTGAATTGTTTACATTCAAATTACAAGTTTTTACCATTATTAAAACAAATTCTAGAATAAAAATATTTTTAATGATTTTTTAAAATAAACATACACTTTTCCATTGGAAAAAAGGCCATAAAAGGGCAAAATGTAAGAAAATCAGAAGTCTAAGATTGTCAAATTTCATGTTAAAAATTAGAGGAGAATGTAAACTCTCACTTTCAATAACTTTCCATCAAACCTTAATTGAAATCTAGAAACAACTAATAAAATAACCACAAAGGGGTTCTCCATTTATGAATTTCTCAAGAATTGGTCAATGGTAAACAAAGGAATAATATGAATAAAATCTTCCAGCTGTTGTTTCTAATTTTAATGATTTGATGTAATTAATACTTTCCTTATAAAATGAGACCTCTTTCTAGTAAAAATTCATAAAAAATGGAAATGTAACATAGGAAGGTTAAGAAATAGGAAGAAAATACAGTTTAAAAAGGGCAATATTCCAGATAATAAAGGCAAAAGATTCCCCAAAAATGACATAAAATGCTCTATTACAGCTTTAAAATTGAAGATATTTGCTCCGGAACATTATTTTCTGGTTACTAAACACAGCACTGATGAAAAATCGGTTCATGCTCTGGACACAGAGGGAACCCCTACCGCTACCAGATTGCTACGTTCTTTCAAACAAATAAAATTTAATTGATAATGAGGCTGGAATATGGTGTATGAAAACCAAAAATCATCTTTTGAGCTGATACAGATGCAAATTTCATGGCTCAACACTTGTTTTATGTAAAATTTCACAATTTTGCCATATTTGGTCAAATCTGCCAAATGAAATTGTAGGTCAAAACAAAATAATATTATTCACTTTGTGTCTGGACAAAATTTAATGACCAAACTATGCACGGTTTTACCTCAGCGTAGATTTAAAGCAAACTAGTGGTCCCCCTAGATCAGGACATAGACCACAATCAATTACACTATTTGTCTTTGTTACAATTTTTCCCAATATTTTCTTGCAGCATATTTTAGGCCTAAATTTTCCCTATACACAGTTTATAACATCCGGTCCAGGTAAAACCTGAAAAGCATGACATATGTTGACCGGCATTTTACTATGGCATTTAAAAAAATTCAATCACAGAGGGGCCAGTATTTGGAACTAATATGTAAATTCATGGCTAATTACACCCCTTTGCAGAGGCATGCTGCTGCCAAATTAAATAAGATTCTTCCGCAAAAAAAATATTTTTGTAAACTTCCAAGTGTATACTTTAATTTTACTACAAAGTAAAACTCCATTACCAAACAAACTCTACCATTATTATTTCTTTCAAAAATACTCCTGTTTAATTAGGAACTACAATAGATTACTCTGAAACCGATGTAGAATTTGTGGTTTATGTCCATATTGAGATCAAAATTTACGATACGTATTCAACGTACAATCTGGAAATAGTTATACAGTGAAACCTGCCTAATCCGACACAACAAGGGACTGAAAGAAATTGTCGGATTTGACAGGTTGTCGGAATACTCAGGTTTCATGGTTTATAAGGTTGTGTAAAGCTGATCGTACATGTAATTACGCTGATAATGTTACTGGTTTTTGTTCAACAATTTGAAGAGTACTTCGTTTAAATCAACAAACTTCGAGCTGACAGTAAATCGATTTTTCAAGACTCTTATTCTTCAATATCAGACACGAAGGCCCCTCCAATTCCATATTTTTCACATAGATTACTTTGGTCAGTTGAGGTTTTTCAAAATCAGATAATAAATTCATTTTTTGTTGCAGAGTTGAGTCTTTCCTATCACGTTTTTGAAATGGAGATGGCGACTGTGAAATATGCAACACTTTGGCGCTGAAGCCATTTATTAAAGGTAAAACGTACTTTCAAAAAACACTTACATATTATAATCCTGAGAGCCTAATTAAATAATGCAAAGTTTGACAAGCTGGGGCATTGGAGTGTGAAATACACAAACATTAGATGATTGTCGATGTTTATTAAAACATCCATGTTGGATTTCAAATTATAAGCAAATTTACAGAAATTTTTCATAGACGATTGTCATGATCTATTCTGAAATGACTTGTGGTCTCTGCTTGGGCTTTATACAGAAATGTTTCAACAAAACTGGTCAAGATATACATTTTACTTTTTCTTACTGAACTAGTTCTGCAACCCTTTTCTTATTCTACAATTTTGTTTTTCCACCTGATAATTCCTATACAGCATTTTTGTGCATAGAAGCCAAAGTAAAATGCAGTATATTTAATCTTCTTGAAAAATTTGTGTCATTTTTTACTTGTGAACGCAATTTCCCGCCTTTTCTTTGACAAGTAACCGAAAAAAACTTTGACAGTGTCAACAGACAACTTTGACCAAGAAAACTTGGTCCAAGTTTTCTTTGACCAACTTTTTGATGGAAACTTTGATAGTGTCAACAGGGCTTTAGAACACGATTACCCCCTTCTTTACGATTTATTACGAGTTTACGAGTACTTAATCGCGAAGGAGGGGATTATTATGTTCTTATAAATTAAGAATTATGACAAAGTGTATTTTTTTTTTCAAAACATTTATTCAACAAAACTGTCTACAAAAACTATACAAACAACAGTTTTCATGTGTATTTATTCTTAAATAAGTACTTTACTAGTAGAATCAACATTTTGTAATGCCTGTTTAACCAAACAAAAATTAATTAGATCTATTGACATTATGTGACCACCTGTCCTAGTCATATGAAGTTTAGGTATGTGCATAACAAGCACGGATTTTAATAGTAAATGTTACAAAATAGTTGAATGTCATATAAATTACATAGAATAAGTATTTTTTGCGGATGGATTACTTGATGTACAATATTTGGATGGTGGTGATTTGGAGTTGTGATTCTGAGTTACATTGATTCAACATGTTTGGAAAATAGTTATATCGGAAATATTTTAGATTTCAAGAGATTCTGCAGCTGGGATAGCATCATGCATTTCATTTTAAACATTACGAAAAAGAAATTCTTCAATTAGTTTGCTTGACAAAAGTTTCTTCTTTAAAAATATATTTGAATGGATAATAGCAAAAGTATGGATTGTTTATTTATTTGATTTGAAGGCTATACACCTGGTGTATTGTGTTAAGTTTTGCCTATAGGCAATGACCAGGTGTTGTAATTAGTGCATTGTGTAAAGCAGAAGGTATACAATGGATAATCCTGTTATAAGAACATGAAATCATAGGGTTCTTCATGAATAAGAGACATGGATTTCTAGTATTTCATTGGTCGAGAGCACTTTGTCATATTCTAAGGTATAGTTGACATAAATGATAATTACTGGGGTAGCAATTTAATGTCGGATTACGGTTAAACAGGTGCCGGAATACACAGTGATTAATAACAAAGAAAATCAATGAAAATTTGGGAGCATAACATTTGGTCGGATGTGGCAGGATGTCGGAAAAGTCAGGTGTCGGATTAGACAATTTGCATTGTATATAATCTCAGTATATAGTCAATGTTGAATGTACCATAATTTTGTCAATCGATCAATTTTTTTTAAAACACTTCATGTAAAGGAATCGTTAAAATGAAATATTTGTAGATTGTATTTGATATGCATCTTTTTTGAAATCATTACTAATATTTCAAAATATTCATTTCATTTCCTGTTGATTTAACCTTCGTAAAGTGTTATTAAATATATATTTGCAAGTTTTTTCACGGATTTTTAGATTTAGTTTTAATAAAAATTCAAAGTATGATTTAAGAAAATTAATTAATTTCTAATTCTTTCTTCCAGATTTTTCTTCTTTTTTTCCTCGGTATTCCCACGCCGATGTATTTTCACTTCTAACGTACTAGCATTCCGATATTTTAATAGTTAACAATGAAGGGATATAGAGTAAATGCAAATGAGACAATGTTTCTACAAATACATAGTAAAACTAAGCAATGGAACAACGCTTTTATTGTTGTTCTTCATCTTGAAGTCACCATGAGGCCTTCAAATAACTAAATACCGAAGTCACTGTGAATTTACTTTCTGCATATGCGCATTTCGACAACTTATGTCTCATCAGTGCAGATAAAATCTAAACGTTTGGAAGACCATCAACTCAAAGATGTTTAAAAACTGATAGAGAACAAATAACCAAAGTGATCTAAATTTAAAGCCAAAATCATCTAAGGACAGAGCTTTGCATGAGGGAGATACTCCTTAGTTTTCAATAAAACTAAGGAGTATCTCCTTAGTTTTTGCATGAGGGAGATACTCCTTAGTTTTCAATAAAATTTTTCAAAATGAGCTTTACTCATACCTCATAGTAAGTTCAAGACGGCCGCTAGCACCGGTTTAACGTAATTCATTGCTATATCTCAGGCAACGCTACATCCATGTTTGTTTACTCATAAATGCGCGATCGTCAACAAACATAAAATAAACTGGCTAAGTGGCTAAACTGGCTAACCTGCAACGTCTGTCATCCGACAGATAGACCAATAGAAGAGGAACACAGCATCTTAACAACCACAGGGCACTCATCCAGTCAATAGTAATAAAAATTGACATAGTAAAATCATGAGATGTGGGCACAATAATTATGTGGCCAGAATACAGATTTGAAAATGCAAAAAAATAATAAATAAAATAAAGTACCAAAATTTGAAGGTATGATAGTGCATTCATATGAGAAATATTCCCCGGAACAAATACACCAGAGTTGAAATGTATATAGAACATACATTTCTCACTTTGTCCGGATTCCACACTGCATTAGAGACAAACTCCAGTCTAAGATTAACAATGAAGGTATATGAAGTAAATGCAAATGAGACAAAGTCTCTACAAATACATTGAAAAGCTAAGGAATTGAACAACGCTTTTATTGTTGTTCGTAGCTAATTAAAACATGACGTGTGACAGATCACTTTTATATTCTGATTGGCTGAATGGTAAACTGTAACAGATGACGGGTTTGGAGTTGAGTACAAACAAGCTCTGACTTAGAAACGGTGAATTGTGACGGATGAATGATGACTGATAAATGCATGATCTGACGGATGCTTTTTGAATCATGACTGATCTGACTGGACTTTGACTGCTCGATGACTTTTCACTGGCAGTGTGACGAGAGCCACGCGTGGAGCAGATCATGCTAACCTTCCGGAGCACCTGATGATACCTCAGTTCTTATAGCGGTTCACACTACTAGTGCTTTAGTTTTGTAGCGTTCTTGTTCATATTTGTTTGGTTGTTTGTTTGTTTGTTTGTTTGTTTGTTTGTTTTTTTGCTTGTTTTGTTCTCGTCATAATGTCTTAATTCGTGTTGCATGTGAATTGCCGTGATTTTGGATTTATGATTTCAGAATTCCCCTTTCCTCGTTCTTGCTTCGGTATTCGTTTGCCAATGTATTATGTCCTCTTTAAATTTAAACTTCAAAACTGGAAAAAAAACAAGACCTACCCATGTTTGGTACCAAAATCACACAAAAATCCATACAATATGAAAGATACGTCGCTGGATCTTCATTTTATGCAACTACCGAATTTTTTGTCTATTGAATTAGATTCTGCAGCTAATCGCAGGCATCGAGCATACTGTGAAAGTATCCATGCCCGAAGTGACATAATTCACATTCAATGTAAGGTCAGACATATGATCCCCAATTAGTAGGGTGCTCAATGTCCAAAAAGACGCTTAGTTTGCGAGTTTGGGTTAACGGAATAACACACGACTAATTTTTGTTTTATAGGTTGCAATAGTTATTAAATTTTATATTTTTCATTGTCGTAGAAAGTTTCCGTGGTCACGATTTCTGTAATTTCTCACTTTAAAGGGGTACCCTATAGCAGATTCCTAGATATGGTATCTTTAAATTTATAGAAATTAGTAAGGGTCTCGGATATCCTAATAAAAAGCCATTTTTGTGAAAGTCCAGACCTAAAATTTTGTTTTACTAGCTAGAATGTAACTTATTATCCATTGAATTTTAAAATTTGTCGGTTATAAAAATGGAATGAAAATGGTCATGAATTTAAGACATTTTTGATGAATACGAAATTTCTTGCCTGAATTTTCGAAACATTTTAATTTAAACAGAAACACGACTATCATCTGTACATATGTGCCAAAAATCATGGGTGTCATGTCTGCCATTACAGAGAAATCAACACATAAGAGCATTAAATTTGCGTAAAAATCTCAAAATTTCATGTGAATCTTGAATTTTTATGGCTTGATAAATCTGGTAACGTACGAAGCGCGACAACTCTAATCGATATGAAGGCAGAATAACATGGTAGACCAAGTCTTATCAAATTATTTGGATCCGTTGGAGATTTTTAAATTGGTCGAATTTTGAATTTTCATGTACATACTAACGTTTTTACATTTAAATGGAGATTTCGCTATCCATGTAGATGATATAACAGGGTTTTGGTCAAGTTTTATTGGTTTTATTAGGTTTTATGGTAGTGAGCGTTTTTCATAGAAATTTACAAAAGTAATACCAAAAACAAAAATGTAATTTATTTTGTCAAGGATTTATTCAATTTTCAAGACGTAAGGCTAAAAAATTTCATTCAAGGTTTCCTTTAAACAATGGTTCAACAAAAACTTAGAAAATATTATTCATAATACTTGAAAGCGTCTATTATATATTTCAGGTGCAAATATTTAAAATTGCACACCTCAAAAACAAATGGTAACCTTAAAACTTGTTTAATGAAGATAAATGACAAATCATTATAAAAAAAATAAATCAACGAACTGTCTGGATAAAATTAATATTATTTTTATGAATAATATTTTCTAAGTTTTTGTTGAACCATTGTTTAAAGGAAATTTTGAATGAAATTTTTTAGCCTTACGTCTTGAAAATTGAATAAATCCTGGACAAAATAAATCACATTTTTGTTTTTGGTATTACTTTTGTAAATTTCCATGAAAAACGCTCACTACCATAAAACCTAATAAAACCAATAAAACTTGACCAAAACCCTGTTATATCATCTACATGGATAGCGAAATCTCCATTTAAATGTAAAAACGTTAGTATGTACATGAAAATTCAAAATTCGACCAATTTAAAAATCTCCAACGAATCCAAATAATTTGATAAGACTTGGTCTACCATGTTATTCTGCCTTCATATCGATTAGAGTTGTCGCGCTTCGTACGTTACCAGATTTATCAAGCCATAAAAATTCAAGATTCACATAAAATTTTGAGATTTTTACGCAAATTTAATGCTCTTATGTGTTGATTTCTCTGTAATGGCAGACATGACACCCATGATTTTTGGCACATATGTACAGATGATAGTCGTGTTTCCGTTTAAATTAAAATGTTTCGAAAATTCAGGCAAGAAATTTCGTATTCAACAAAAATGTCTGAAATTCATGACCCTTTTTATTCCATTTTTATAACCGACAAATTTTAAAGTTCAATGGATAATAAGTTACATTCTAGCTAGTAAAACAAAATTTTAGGTCTGGACTTTCACAAAAATGGCTTTTTATTAGGATAACTAAGCGTCTTTTTGGACATTGGGCACCCTACTATTTGTTCATATCAATCAAAAACACCACGGATTATACTAATAATAAAAGAAGGGCAGAAATAGAAAATCAACTAGATTTGAAATTGCAAGCAATAGCCGATGTCACCCAAGACTCCCCATTTGATGGTTTCACCTTATTCTCTACCTCAAAATCTACCTAGAAATCAATTTTCGTTGAATTCCGACAATGTTGAAATTTTGACGTATTTTGTCGGCCATCTTCGAAATGAGGGCCATTTTGACAAATTCAAACGCACAGCATACAACTTCAGATGGTGGTCAAACTTTGTGCCAAGATAGAAATCATTCCATCCATCAATTACAAAATAATCGCTCGGACAAAATTATTGGAAGAATTATAACAAAAACTACATTTGCAATTGCAAGCAATAGCCGATATCACCAAAGACAACTAATTTGATGATTCTATGTTAAAATTTACCTCGAAATCAATTTTCCATCTTGGAAATGGCAGCCATTTAGAAAATTTTGAACGCACAGCATACAACTTCAGAAGGTGATCCAATTTTGTACCAAGTTTGGAATCATTTGGTCCAGCCATTTCAAATAATCGCTCGGACAAGTAAGAATAATAATAAAAAGTAGATTTGCAATTGCAAGCAATAGCCGATGTCACTCCAGACAACACATTCGACGACTCCATTTCATCCGAAGCTTCAAAATCTACCTAGAAATAAATTTTTGTTAAAAT
The DNA here is from genome assembly GCA_002080025.1 of Modiolus philippinarum. Taxonomy (NCBI): domain Eukaryota; kingdom Metazoa; phylum Mollusca; class Bivalvia; order Mytilida; family Modiolidae; genus Modiolus; species Modiolus philippinarum. The sequence goes on along the minus strand of MJUU01068099.1, from coordinate 27,163 downwards.
CGGACAATGTTGACGTATTTTGGCGGCCATCCAGGAAATGGCGGTCATTTGGAAAAATTTAAATGCACAGCATATAACTTCAGATGGTGTTCTAACTGTGTGCAAAGTTTAAAATCAATTGGTCCAGCCATTTAGAAATAATCGCTCGGACAAAAATTATTGGAAGAAGAAAAAAATAATAAGAATAGAGAAGAAGAAATAACTAAATACCGAAGTTCCTGAGAAACGTAGAATAACAACATATCACCAGACAAAGTCTGGGGTGACATCCTACTTGACTAATGAAATAAATGGTTCGGTTATTTTACATCCTGTCATTTGGGCGCTTTCAAAAAAAGTAGGGGTATTTTAATTGGGCACAAGAAAAGTATTTCAAATGGGTGCATATTTCACACAGGTAAATTGTACAGGTAAGTTAATTACAGATAAATATATCATATATTTACATTAGATACATTTTAGCCAAATGAAGTAATTTTAACGAAAGAATGAGGACGTTTTATCGACAAAAAGATGTACGTGTACGTTTTAGCGAAACCTCTAAAAGGACATTTTTGCGAAATTAGGAAAAAAAGATGGACATTTTATCAAAATAAAGTAAAATAAAACGCAAGTACAACATAAGAACAACGCACGAAAGACAGATATTATATGTTATTCGGGAATCTTCGCAGGGGATACGGGTTCATATTCCCTGTCTGTGTTTTATATCCCCCGAGCCGTCATGCGAAGGGGATATAGGGCACAGACAGGGAATATGAACCCGTATCCCCTTTGAAGCCAGAATAACTTTTATATTCTGCTAGAAGTGCTATAATTTTCTATCAAAAGCGTTTAAAAATTGTGATTTTGCTACCACGGGGATACCGTCTCATATTCCCTGTCAAGGTAACCAATCACATTGCAGCATTTACTGGATATTTCACTTCAGCAGAATATAACTTGGTATTTGTCCGGTAGTTGAAAAAAAGAGACCTACAAAAATTTTCCTAATTGCTTTCTTCATAAGAATACCTTTTAAACAAGCTTTTGTGAATTCTAGTCGCTCTGTTTAGGTGAAACACATATAAAATCTTCCATAAAACTATCTCCAACCTCACTTTGATACCTTAACTTTTAAATATATATATTTTTGATTAAATTTCTATATTTATATTTTATTCTAAAAATCACCTATGTATTACATTAAATCTGGGAGTTATAGTCTCAGATATAAATATTGTTTTTAATTTTTAAATTTAAATTCACTAAAATGTACACTTTTCTATCGGTAAAATGTCCACCACAATTAAATTTAATTTCGCTAAAATGTCCTTTTTAGCCTATTGTACCCGATATTAACATGTTGATGTTTTAACCGCATTGACATCACAGTGGTAAATAAATACATTGAATTATCCTGTTTCTACTTCAACCTCCCGTTGGTGAACGGGTAGGGGGCTGTCTGGCTAACAGAGGAGGCACTGTTTATATCTATATTGTTACATTTTCCCATCATTTCACATATTATTTAATTCAATAAGTTATTGTTGTTATGTTATTACATCGTACAGGTAATATACAGCTAAAATGTGCCCAAATGAAAGATTTTTATTTGCGACCAAATGAAGTAATTTTTTGCGCCCATTTGAAATAGATTTTGCGACCAAATGAAATGCGCTGACCAAACGTCCTACATAAATACGGTAACAATAAGAAAGTATACAAAACCAGACCTATCAATAGATAAAGAAATTTATAAAAAAAAACAAATCAAATTTCTTTAAAATAAAAGCGATAGAACTAGATTATTGAAATGACATAATACTATTGTGAAACTTTCTGGGGTCAAGATAAAACAACGGGTTGTCTCTTTGACGGAGTTTCAGGGGGTAAATATCACAGAAATGGTCCTGTAAATAAATACCAGGAATTCCCTTAATAAACTGCAGGGTTTGCTAGGCCCAGAGAATTCTACCTCCCGCTAAAGACAAAGATACAAGTTCCCACTAAATATATATACCTTTCCTACTCGGTGGCTGGAATGGCAACTGTGGGCACTGTCGTCTGGCGCCAGATTCATCCGCTGCATCACGTTACAGGGACTCTTTTTCGCGGGAACTTCTTCGGAACATCACCGCTCTTACCATTACCTCTGGTCATCCATTTGGGATGCTTCATGCCTCAGCCTTACCTAGCTGGGAAACCCCCGTGAAGTGGTCAATTTTACCATACTCCCCCTGTTTTGAAAAGGAAGGATCTTAATCCTGACTAAAAAGCTTATCTCCAGGGAAAATAACCACTGAACTAAACAGGTTTCCAAAAAATCAATCTTTTCCAAAAATCCCTATTCCCCTAACGCTTAAGGGTGTTCCCACTACACAAAGACTGTCCATATTGAATTGCCCTCCAAAGAGACGATTGGGAAAATATGTTATAAAACATGAAATCCAGAATTCTACTAAACACGGATTCGAACCTGAATTATCAAAGGTGATCTTCGCAAGATCCCACACTAGGTCACACTACCTAGGGTGTAGGCCATAAACAATAAAAAAGGAATCTACTCAAGATCCAAAACTACCTCTAGAGTGTATAGGCCTAGAATAAGCATAAGGACACATCCTAAATTTCCAATAAAAACATCACTCAAGTCTCTTAGCAAAACTATGACATCACAATTGTAACTGAACTTCCCTAACACAGACAGACGGTCTGTGAACAGTCAAGCGGACTTTTCCAGACAACTTAAACCCACAAATAGTTAAATTACGAAAACTTATGGGAAATGTATATCTCGAATTCATTAATCCCCCCCCGAATTTCCAATAATCTAACTCTACGGATTGGATATTTACACATAATTATACATATAAAAACTTTCCTCACTGAGGGAATATCCAATAAAACGAAAAAGAACTAAACTGATCATCTCTGGATCGTCCTTATACCTTAAGGATATATCCATCTTAGTGTGAACCTGTCCTCGGTCACACTTACTGTCCAATATATACAAATGAGGTTACCAGCAAATGGGCTGGTAACTACCTCCTCCGTTTTCTCGGTGGACGCTTGGGCAGGGTGGTCCCTACCGTCTTAGCGCAGGGAACAAGCAGCTCCGCTGGGCCCTTACTGTCTAAGCTTGATCCAGCCGCCTCTGGCTGGTCATCAGCAGAATCGTCCGTTGATGTGGACCTATTAGATGCCTCTGGCTGGTCATCAGCAGGATCGTCCGTTGATGTGGACCTATTAGATGTCTCAGGCTTCCAAGGTTGGAATTCCACCGTCCTCATGGTGGCCAAACCGTCCAAATGGTTTGCATTCGTTTCCAAACTACGGCCTCTAGCCGTTACCTGAAGACTCCATGGTCGAACCACTCCTGGTTCTTCACAGTCAGTATCGGACTCAGTCTGTAGAATGACTGTGGCATCACTATATGAATCATTTCCAGCATCAGTGCTGGAAAGGGAAGATTCAGTTTCTTCAATTTCTTCAAATTGGCCTTTCACAGCTTCCTTGTTATCACGTTCAGCCATGTCTAGATCTGTAAAACAGAAAATAGATGATTCCCCAATGGGCTGAACGGTGTCCATTTGATGGCTAAATCTCTTCTTTCCCCCTCCCCTTTACTGAAAAGCACTGGTGTAGGGGGTTGTATTACTCCAGCATCTATCATCTTTTTAAGACGTGCCTCCTCCTCTTCAACAAAGTAAGCTGGTGTACGCCTCATGCGTTGCTTAATCGGCTTTGCTGAACCAGTGTCTATACTATGTTCTATTTCAGTGAAGTCTCCAAGGTCATAGTGGCAAATGCATCTTGGTAGTCACACAGCATATCATATACTTGCTGTTTTTCTATATCGGACAATTCTCTACATGACCTATTGTACAAATTGCAAGTCCGATACGTGTTCAGGGAGTTTTTTACCAGCAGAACTGGTTACATTAAATGTATTCACCTTTTCATCTCCTGGTTCGGGTATTGAAGTTATTACTGTAACTTCCTCTGCTTGAGCTATTACTTCTCCTTTCTTTAAAGTAACATGGGCTTTTACCGACGTTTACCAGACGTTTACCAGACAAATGGCTGGTAGTTGACCGTCAGTGCAAACGGTTCTTGGCATCAACAAAGGTTGAGCTTTCACGGCTTCTACAATAAAGTCATTTTCATTTTGTAATGGTTGTGCATCACATGACAACTTAATAGCGGAGTTCAGCGGAACTACTGTCTTCTCTGAAATGGTAACCTTCATGACAGAAGGTTCTGTAGGAACTTGTCGTCCATATGTGACATCGACCTTCCTGTCATGTATGTAAAACTCACTTTCCCAAGATCTAGTGAAACTTTGTGCTTGCTCATACAGTCAAGTCCCAATAGCATATCACAGTCTAAGGGTGCTACATGTATTTCATGTTTGAAATGTAGACCTGCTATGAGTCGTTTCACAGGTTGGGTTATCCTGGAAGTCATATTCATGCCACGTCCTGCACCGTGCATGATAGTTTCTCTCACTATATCAGGTTTGAGCTCAAATGAGTCAAAAATTTTGTCTGATAGCACCGTCACTTCAGACTCGGTATCAACAATGGCATGTACCAATTTACCTCTGATTTTTATTTCTATTCTCATCATCAGAGCTGAGTTAAGATGTCGTACTGATACTGTACCATCTACACTTTCAGCAGAGTTTGAGTTTGTACCATCAATAGCTGTACCTCCTGTGGACGGTTTTTTGTCTTTTGAGTTTGACTTTTTCTTAAAAAGTGCTACTGAAGGACAGTCTCTTATCAAATGGCCTTTGTTTCCACATCCGAAACATTCCCTGTCCTCAGTGCGCTTCTGAGTTTGCTTACCCTGATTTTTGTTTTTGTTAAAATTGGGTTTTCTGTTTCTATTTTGACCCTGTCGTGAACTGGGCGGTGATTTGCTCTTATCACTCAGGCGTGAAATTTCACGTTTATTGTCCGTTTTGGGGCGCAGTTCACCTTTCACTGCATCGCTCAGTGCATTCATGCTTGTAATCAAATCTCTCGATTTTACTCTCGATGTTTGACATTCTATTCTCCATAGTAGAGAATGTTTGTACCCTGACCTGCTTATCAGGGTTATCCACTGATTTATTACCTTTTATGGCTATAGTCGTATGTTGAAACCATTTGATTATGTCAATGGCTCTGTCCATAGTCTCTGGTCTTAGACCACAAGCGTGTCTACCTGCTTCACTGTCATTGCAACCTTGACAAAATTTTAAAACAGCTTGTTTTGTCATATGAGATTCGGGTAGGTCCCTAAAAGCTTTTGTCGCTAGTGACAATACTCTGTCAGCCCAGTCCTCCAGTGACTCAGTTTTGAAACTGAGTTTGTAAAGTTTCGGGTAAATCTTTGAAACCGAAACGTCTCTCCATTTTAAGTATCACTTCGTTGTACAAAATCTCAGGTGTTTGTTCTAGTACTAGTGTACAGTGTTCACTAGCTTTGTCATCCAGTGACCAACATAGCTGCTCGAGTTTAAACTCTTCACTCCAACCGGCTAGTTTAGCATAACGGGAAAATTTTGTGTAAAATGATGTCCAATCACTTTTGCCATTGTACTTTAGCGCTTTAAACGATGACATCATACTACGTTGAAATTGTGTCTCTTGTTAAGCTGGTTTAGCTGGGTTGGGTGTAGTACTCTGTTTCTCTTGTACAGGTTTAACATCTTGCCCAAGGTCATGCTTGGGAACAGTTTAAGTGGGGTCGGTAGTCGGTCTTGACTACGGTGTTTTTTCTTATTTGCATAATCACGAGTAGGTTATTTGTAGTTTCTGCGTCTGTGACGACGTGATGGTGGTGGGGTACGTTGCTTATAGTTATGATACCTAGATTTGTGTTCTTGGGGTCTGATGTCCATCGGTTGAGTTGGAGTCAGACGAATCCGACTCATAACTATAGTTCGACAACGGTTTCCATTGCTTGGAGGAAACTGGGTGTTGACGGTCACGGTGATGTGACGGAGGAACACCAGATATGCCCTGGTAGTGATTGTGTATAGTAGTATCATATGCCGGCGGTATTTGCATATGCGACTGACCACCTTGCGTGTTCTGCGCTACGACTTGAGTAATGTGTTGTTGCGTTAAACCTGGTTGTTGTTGCGTATATCCTTGTTGGTTATCTGGTTGACCAACAAATACACCCGCGTTTGTGCCTGCTTGTAAGTTCCACTGCTTATGTACTGTACCACGATTAAAGTCAATACTTTGGTTGGGTAGGGTGTATTTCTGACAGACAACCCTGCAGGTGGAGCAGGGATATGGAGATTGGAACCCTGAGACACCCCGCCCATTGCCCCTTGAGTAGGTGGGACTTGTAGGTTACTCATGGCCTGTACCATAGATTCCTGCGTTACAGGGTCTATAGGCACATACAAGTTCTTATTTGTATCAGCTGTCGCCCCATGTAACATTTGTGTGTCTGTCTGTACATCTTGCTCCACAGTATTCTTTGGTTTTGTCTCACTAATTTGTACATTATTTAATTGTTGTTGCACAAATAAATCTAACTCATAGTTAGGTGGTGGTAATTTTTGTTTGACAATGTTCGGTACACCAAATTCTTGCTTGGTAACAATTGGTTTTGTCTCGTGTACATCTTGATTGGTATCCTGACCAGCAGTGACTGGTTTGACTGGGGTCGGTTGTAATAAAGGACCCAACTGCTCCTGGTCAGTTTTGTTTGCACTATCTAGTGGACATAAGTCGTCGAATGCAGGCGTGGTTGTACCAAAATCAATTGACTCTATTAATTAGCTCTGGTGTAACCCTCAAATACGGTATAAAAGGTAAGTTCTCTTTGGTAATGAGGAGACATTTTCCCCGTATTTCCATAATTTTCATGGAAATGTTTGTACCAATACCAGATAATCTCAACAAATCCTTTATATCTCCCTCATGCAAAGCTCTGTCCTTGGCTGGTTTTGGCTTTCAATTTAGATCCTTTTGATTATTTGTTCTCTATCAGCTTTTATACACCATTCGATTTCTGGATTTCCAATTATTTGATTTAATCTGCACTGATGAGACATAAGTTGTCGAAATGGCCATATGCAGAATGTAAATTTACAGTAATTTCGGTATTCTAGTATTTATTACCACTGGGTCGATGCCACTGCTGGTGGACTGTTAGTCCCCGAGGGTATTCACCAACCCAGTAGCCAGTACTTCGGTGCTGGCCCGAAAACCGATCTTATTTGGAAACTTACAATATCTAAATTAAGAAAATTTTGTTTAAAACTAAGGAGTATCTCCCTCATGCAAAGCTCTGTCCTTGGCTGGTTTTGGCTTTCAATTTAGATCCTTTTGATTATTTGTTCTCTATCAGCTTTTATACACCATTCGATTTCTGGATTTCCAATTGTTTGATTCAATCTGCACTGATGAGACATAAGTTGTCGAAATGGCCATATGCAGAATGTAAATTTACAGTAATTTCGGTATTTTAGTATTTATACCACATGTATTTATGCTTACTTTTGCATGTAGTTTACCTGATTTATCCATTGTAAACAAAGGAATAAAAATGCTATATCCTTCAATCTCACTCATATGTCCACCAGAATTAGGGATAAAGGTAACGACAGAAACAACTAGATCTACATCTTTTTGGACTTACATGTCAAATTTGACGACAATTGTCATCTCAGTGCTGAAATTTTCGACAAAAGGGGAGATTCTAATTTCAAAATATTATTTTCCCGGATATGGACAGTAATATTCCTGCTCCTCCTGCTCACAGCTGATTCGTTACGCGAGAGCTAGCATTAATTATAAAGACATTCTCTTAGACATAGTTATCTCCGCCGCGGTGTCTCCGTGATCGCCTTATTAATCGAGACTTCAATAAATTCCATCTCATCCTTCATTAAAAAATTCCTTAATAGATATCAGTCCCTTGTGGAAAAATTTGAAGTTTTGGTGAGAGTTGCTACCGGACATTTCAGCAATGGAAGGGGATTTGGCTAGCCATAAAACCGGTTAAACACACCATTTCTTTTGAAATGCCCGTTCCAAGTCAGGCCCATTGCGGTCTTTTTGTCTCATGGATTACGGCCTTTGACCACCCTGTTGGGTAATTTTGTTATTTCCCCATTTCCATTCGTTTGATACATCGTTTGTAATTGCATTGTTACTAGTAACAAATACAGGGCATTAAAACAAGGATTGACGATTTCTTTCAAAACGTTGTTGTGCTGCCAACATTTCTCAATGATAGTCAAGTAAACATAAATCCATAGCATTTTACTTTAAAGCAGATGTCCCCGTTCACCCGTAATTTTATTTTTGAAAACAAAACTTTACTCTTTGTATACAACTCTGAACACATTACTGTTTTTAATGATAGGTTCAATATACTTTTTCTATTTACAATTCGTACTGTCCAGTGTGAAACTATTTCTGTGAAACTATTTCATTTTAAACCGTATGATACACGAAACTTAAGTTTGTGATAAACACAACAGACCCACTTTTTGACATGATTGCAAAAACTAACAAGGACACTACTTGGCCAGTTTTTGTGCTTTGTTATTGTACAACGGGAGATTTAATTTACAAAAAATGTTTAATTTGGTTTTTGATTTTGTAAGAAACAGACATTACTTTACTTAAGATAAACATGTCTATTATTCAACTCTCTGACTTAAGTCAACCGTGACGTTTAAATAATCAAAAACACTGCAGCTTATAATCACGTAGGTAAGAGATACAGCCACTGTAAATTCGATGATTTATTCGTGGATATTTTGGTGTTGTCTTGGAAACAAAAACATTGCTGTAAGAAAGTTATCGAAAAATTTAGTTATGAAATTTATTGATTACTGTTAGAAGTTCAGTTAAAGGGATGTATTTAAAAAGAATCGAATCAAATAACATAACTTGTTTTCATTCAAATTCTTCCTTCCTTGAACTTGACATTTTTCCAAAAATAGGAATGAAAATCAGGTAAGATTTTGTATAAGATTATTGTCTACATTTCAGATTGTGCAGTTTAATGACGATAAGGTAAAAATGTCTGCTGAAATTTGGATACTTGTTATACGAATAGAAATCTTATTTGAATATAACACACACATGTAGTACTATTATTTAGGTCTTGTCTAATAGGGCTCAACAAAATTAAGATATTGTCCAGCTGACTGTTTAAATCTTACCTGGCTATGACCCTGGGTTTTGTCACCCTAAGCGTCTATCATTTAGCATTTCATTGTAGGATTAAACACTTGTTTGTTGGAAATTATCTATGTATAATCTCTGACAGCTCACTCACAAACTGAACAAAGTCCGAATAAAAAGATTTTTTTTTCGGATTTGGGTTAACGGAATCACACACGCCTCCATTTAACATTTTAGAAAGAGGAGACCATGGCGCATCGAAGAGATAGAATTTGGTCATATTTAAGTAAAAAGTGGGTTATAAGGCATTTCCTAAAATTAAGAAAAATCCCACGAAACAAAAAGTTTGCTTCAATTTATCTACAAACCCCTCGCGAAATTTGAAAAAAGTAATGTAAATTTTTTACAGACGGTTCATTGTTTTATTAAGGGCTTTCCCTACAGGGGCAGGGGAAAGTCCTTATAGTAATTCTTCTGATTATTATTAAGGTCTTTCATCACATCCTTTTTTAGTAACGGAGTTATCTGCACGATTACGGTTTATCTTGTTAGCAGATCTCCTCATAAACCGTAACGGATATCAAAATTCTGAATGGGGGAAAATGTTCCATTCATCCTCAGGATGATTTATCATGCAAGAAAATTTTTGGGTCGCGACCCTGGTTACGTGTTTTTGACTCCTCAATATGCAAATTTCTCAAAGTTTTTGGATTTTGATGAAATTAGGTTTCCAGTTAGCTTTTATGGTCCTGATCACAATTCCGGGGTCAAAAAAATTTTTTTCGCCCGCCATTTTTAAAATGGGCCCCATTCGAAATTTTGGTCTCGCGATAACTCGGAAACGATAAGAAAAATTCCGAAAACATTATAATGCAAAAATACTCCTCCCACTGATATCTGCATTTTTTTAATAGGTGCGAAACTCTGCGATCAACCGTTTTTGAGTTATACCCTTGACGCGTTTCGATAAATCGGTTTTTCGCGATTAACTTTTAAACGCTTACAGATAATATAGTAAACATATTATATAAAGTTATGAGTGCGAAGAGAGCGTTGATTTGAGTACCTGGTTGATGTTGATCGATGACATTTGACCTTGACCTTTGACAGTTTAGGAGATAAACTCAGAAACCATAATAGATAGCTGAAAAAGTATATCAGCAAAAAAGATCAACATATAAAGGGCTACATTTTTTTCAATTGGGCCAAAACTTTCAGAGGACTCCCAAAAGAGTTAGTGCCCTTGACGCGTTTCGGAAAATGTTTTTTTACGTATAATTTTTTAAACCTTTACAGATAGTATAGTCAAGTAACATATCATCAAATTAATAAGTAAAAAGAGGCCTTCAACTTGAGCACAAGGTCATTGGTCAAGGTCATAACCAATTTTTAGTTTTTTTTCAGTAAAATCTTTACAAAAGTAAGAGTTAGGTGAGCAAGTGTATGGGAGAAAGAAATAAATGCAATACCAACCGGAAATGACTTTCATGAAATAATTGTGAAAACTGGTTAAAGACCTTGCAATTGTTCTCTGAACAATTGACCTTTTAATTTTTATTCTTTTTCTTCCGCCGCAAGATTGACGGAAAAGCTACGCGACATATCATTTCGATACTTAATGTGATAAATCGATACTTCTGTGGGACATCAAAGCCGACGCATGCATATTGATCTACTTTTAGTAACGGAGTTATCTGCCCGACACCGAAAAACCTTGTTAGCAGATCTCCTCCGAAACCGTAACCGATACAAAATTCTGAATTGTGGAAAATGTTCGATACATCCTAACGATGATTTATCATGCAAAACAATTTTTTGGGGGTCGTGACCCCGGTTACGCGTTTTTTACCCCTTAATATCCAATTTTTTCAAAGTTGAACAATTGACCTTTTAATTTTAATTCTTTTTCTTCCGCCGCAAGATTGACGGAAAAGCTACGCGACATATCATTTCGATACTTAATGTGATAAATCGATACTTCTGTGGGACATCAAAGCCGACGCATGCATATTGATCTACTTTTAGTAACGGAGTTATCTGCCCGACACCGAAAACCTTGTTAGCAGATCTCCTCCGAAACCGTAACCGATACAAAATTCTGAATTGTAGAAAATGTTCGATACATCCTAACGATGATTTATCACGCAAAACAAACTTTTTGGGTCGCGACCCCGGTTACGCGTTTTTGACCCCTTAATATGCAAATTTCTCAAAGTTATCGGATTTCTACCAATTTTGTTTCCTGGTAGGTTTGATGGTCCTGATTGCAAATCTGGGGTCACAAATTTTTTTCGGCTGCCATTTGAAATTTTGTTTTCGCGATATCTCGGAAACGATAAAAAATTTCTGAAAACATTACATTGCAAAATTACTCCTCTCATTAGCTCAACTGACCCAAAGGGTCAGTGTGAGCTATTGCTATCACTTGGCGTCTGTCGTCTGTCGTCCGTCGTCTGTTGTCCGTCGTCCGTCCGTTAAACTTTTTACATTTTCATCTTCTCCTCTGGAACTACTGAAGCAAATTCAACAAAACTTTACAGGAATGATGTATGGAAGGCGCTTTACAAAGATTGCTCATTTCATTCTGATCTGACAAAAAACATGGCCGCCAGCGTGGAACTTAGGTTTAACATTGGCCCCTATGGGAAAAATCACATTTTCATCTTCAGCTCTGAAACCACTGAAGCAAATTCAACCAAACTTTACAGGAATGATGTACTAAAGGTCCTTAACAATTATTGCTCATTTCGTTCCGATCCGACAAAAAACATGGCCGCCAGCACTGAACATAGTTTAACATTGGACCCTATGGGAAAATCACATTTTCATCTTCTGATCTGAAACAGCTGAAGCGAATTCAACCAAACTTTATAGGAATGATGTACGGAAGGTCCTTTACAACGATTGCTCATTTTGTTACGATCCGACAAAAAACATGGCCACCAGAGCCGAACTTAGGTTTAACATTGGACCCTATAGGAAAAATCACATTTTCATCTTCTGCTTTGAAACCACTGAAGCAAATTCAACCAAACTTAAAAAGAATGATGTACTAAAGGTCCTAAACAATTATTGTTTATTTTGTTCCAATCCGACAAAAAACATGGCCGCCAGCATGGAACATGGTTTAACATTGGACCCTATGGGAAAATCACATTTTCATCTTCTGATCTGAAACCACTGAAGCATATTCAACCAAACTTAACAGGAATGATGTATGGAAAGTCCTTGACGATGATTGCTCATTTGGTTCTGATCCAACAAAAAGCATTGCCGCCAGCAAGGAACATGGTTTAACATTGGACCCTATGGGAAAAATCACATTTTCATGTTCTCCTCTGAAACCACCAGAGCAAATTTACAAAGATGGCTCATTTCGTTTCGATCCGACAAAAAACATGGCCCCCACCGCAGAACTTAGGTTTAACATTGGACCCAATGGGAAAATTCACATTTTCTTCTTCTGCTCTGAAACCGCTGAAGCAAATTCAACCAAACTTTACAGGAATGATGAATTGAAGGTCCTTAACAAGGATTGCTCATTTCGTTTGGATCCAATTAAAAACATGGCCGCAGCACAGAACATAGTTTATTTTGGCCATATGGGAAATTCGAATTCACATAAAAAACATGGCCACCATGCAGAACATCGAAAACCCTGCTTCAGCATTTTGTCAGGTGAGCGATACAGACTCAGTGTCTGAGCCTCTAGTTGATATCTCCATTTTATTCATAGACGCGAAACACTGCGATCAACCTTTTTGGAGTTATAGCCTTTGACGCGTTTCGATAGACTGGTTTTTCGCGAATTACTTTTATACCCTTACAGATAACGTAGTAAACAAATTATTTAAATAATTAGTGCGAAGAGAGCTTTAATTTGAGTACCAGGTTGAAAGTGATCGGTGATATTTGACATTGACATTTGACCTTTTTAGGAGATAAACTTAGAAACCATAATAGATAGCTGAAAAAGTATATCAAGAAAAATTATCAACATATTAAGGGCTACATTTGCTTCAATTGGACCGAAACTCTTAGATGACTCCCTAAAGAGTAAGTGCCCTTCGTGCGTTTCGGAAAATATTTTTTTACGTATAACTTTTAACCCAATACAGATAATACAGTCAAATAACATATCGAATTAATCAGTAAGAAGAGGCATTCAATTTGAGCACAAGGTCAAACGTCATCAAGGTCAGAGGTCAAGGTCATAGAAAATTTTTAGGTTTTTTCAATAAAATCTTTACAACAGTAAAAGCAAGTGTATGAGAGAAAAGGAAATAAATGCAATTACCAACCGGAAGTGACTTTTATGAAATCATGGTGAAAGAACTTGCAATTGTTCTCTGAACAATTGACCTTTTAATTATTATTTCTCTGTACGGGAAACCTTTTGACGTATCATTTCAAAACTTCGCGAAGTAACTGGAACTGGAAATTCTCTTATGGAACCAGTCATGGACGAAATCTATTTTAGTAATGGAGTTATCTACCCGAACGCAGTTTATCTTGTTATCAGGTAAACTCAGATACCGTAACCGATATCAAAATTCTGAATTGGGGGAAAATGTTTCATTTATCCTCAGGATGATTTTTCAAGCAAAAAATTGTTTTGGGTTCGCAACCCCGGTAACGCGTTTTGATCCCTAATTTTGTCGATTTCTTAAAGTTATCGGATTTTGATGAAATTGGTTTCCAGGTTAGTCTAATGACCCTGATTACAGAAATTTTTTGTCCGCTATTTTCAAAATGGCCGCCATTTGATATTTTGTTATCGCGATATTTCGGAAACGATAAACTAGAGGCTCAGACAGTGAGCCTGTATCGCTCACCTGACAAAATGCTGAAGCAGGGTTTTCAATGTTCTGCATGGTGGCCATGTTTTTATGTGAATTTCCCATAGGGCCAAAATAAACTATGTTCTGTGCTGGCGGCCATGTTTTTTATTGGATCGGAATGAAATGAGGAATCTTTGTTAAGGACCTTCAGTTCATCATTCTTGTAAAGTTTGATTGAATTTGCTTCAGCGGTATCAGAGCAGAAGAAGAAAATCTGAATTTTCCCATAGGGTCCAATGTTAAACCTAAGTTCTGCCGTGGCGGCCATGTTTTTTATCAGATCGAAACGAAATGAGCAATCTTTGTAAAGGACCTTCCATACATCATTCCTGTAAAGTTTGGTTGAATATGCTTCAGTGGTTTCAGAGGAGAAGATGAATATGTGAAAAGTTTAATGGACGGACGACGGACGACGGATGCCAAGTGATGGCAATAGCTCACACTGACCCTTCGGGTCAGGTGAGCTAAAACATGTATGAAAACATTATATTATAAAAATACTCCTCTCATTGAGATCTGCATTTATTTCAATAGAACAAAAACTCTCCGATGAACCGCTTTTGAGTTATAGCCCTTGACGCGTTTCGGTAAACCGTTTTAGGTCACCTGGCTTTGCCAGGGTGAGCTATTGGCATCACTTGGCGTCCGTCGTCCGTCCGTCGTTAGCTCACTTTCAAAAATATTTTCCTCTGAAACCACTGGGTCAAATGCAACCAAACTTTAACTGAATCATTACTAGGGTATCTAGTTTCCAATTTTGTATTTTGTATGTCTTAGGTCAAACAACATGGCTGCTGTTACTAAAAACAGAACATATGGGTAAATTACAGTTTTTGGCAAATAACTCAAAAACCGTTACAGATATCAAAAATTTGACGAGATAAAAATAATCAGCATGAGAAAATCTACCTATGCTGAAAATTTGAAGAAAATCTGATGACCGGTCTAAGAGTTATTGCCCTTTTTCCGTAAAATTTTCAAAATTTTGATGTTTATTTTTTATTAAAAAAACTATAACAGATAGAGGTTAAGTTTAAATTGCAAAAATGTTCAGCATGTTAAGATCTACCAACATGGATATTTTGAAGAAAATCCAAGTACCTATATATGAGTTGTGGTCCTTTATTGGACAAATTTTTCGTGATTTTTTTGCTTGTTGTCCTATATTTCAAAAACGCTTTGAGATAGAGGTCAAGTTTCAATTGCAAAAATGTTCAGCATGTTCAGGACTTTATTTTGTTGAACACGCTTCAAAGATGGCCGCCAGCAGGGAACTTAGTTTACCATTTAACCTAATGGGAAAATTGATACAAAGAACTTCTTGAGAACCACTAAATGGATTTGAACCAAACTGGGCATGAATGATGCTTATGAGGTGCTGACCAAGTATTGTTACTGTGTTGCCGATCCATCATCCAACATGGCAGCCAGCGGGGATCTTAATTTTAACATTGGACCCTATGGGAAAATGCATACAAAGAATTCTACTTCAGAACCACCTAATGGATTTGAACCAAACTTGGCATGAATGATGTTTATGAGGTGCTGACCAAGTGTCTTACATGACCGACAGCATTGGACCCTATGGGAAATGCACGCAAAGATCTTTTAGAGAACTGCTGAATGGATTTAAATCAAACATGACATGAATGATGCCTGTCAGGTGCTGACCAAGTGTCACCAGCTGTGAACTTAATTTAACAAATGATCTTCTTCTAGAGAACTGCTTAATAGATTTAATCCAAACTTTGCTTATGAGAAGTTGACCACGTGTTGTTACTTCAGTTCTGATACGTCATCCAACATGGCTGCCAGCAATGAATTGGACCCTAAGGGGAAATGCATACAGAGATATCATTGAAAACCATTGAATGGATTCAATTTAAACATTGCATAAATGAAACTTGTGATATTTTGACCAAGCTTGTTACTTTGGTGCTGATCCGTCTTCCGACACGGCCACCAGTAGCAAAACTTAGTTTAACATTGGACCCAGTAGGAAATGCAGAAAAAGATCTTCTCCTCTGAAACTGCTTAAACAATTTCAGAAGAATTTTGATATGATAGTCCTTATGTGACCCTCTTCAAAGTTTTATGTTAAATAGCTGCCAACAGAGAACGTAGATTAACATAGGCCCCTTAAGTTTGGAAACTACATTAAAAAATCTTCTCTGAAAATGCTTGAACAATTTTGATTAAATTTTATAAATAGTTTCTGATTTTTATGTACATACACCACCAAAGATGGACCATCAATTGGGAATTATAGTGCTGCAGGACCCAGGTGATCGATACAGGCTCTTGAGAGCCTCTTGTTTGCGAATAACTTTTAAACGCCTACAGATAATATAGTAAACATATATGCTTAAAGTGATCAGTATGAATAGAACTTCAATTTGAGTACCAGGCTGAAGGTCATTTGTGGCCTTTGATCTTGTTATCAGATGAACTCCCAAGCCGTAATAGATAGCTGAAAAAGCATATCAGCAAAAATATGCATTATGTCAAGGGCTACATTTGTTGCATTTGGACCGAAGCTCTCCAATGACTCCCCGAAGAGTTATAGCCTTTGACGCGTTTCAGAAATAGGTTTTTGCGTATAACTTTTAAACCTTTATAGATAGTATGGTCATGTAACATATCAAATTAATCAGTAAGAATAGACCTTCAATTTGATCCCAAGGTCAAAGGTCATCAAGGTCAACGGTCAAGGACATAGAAAATTTTTAGGTTTTTTATCATAAAATCTTTAAAACGATTAGAAATGGCTACTTTAATATATTGGAGACAATGTGCGTCTCATCAAGATAATTTTAAACATGTTACATAAAAAAGCATAGCATAAAACATAACATTGACTGGGAAAGACCTTGCAATTGTTCTCTGAACCATTGTCCTTTTAATTATTTATACTGATTTGTCGTTTATTTGTTGATTTCTCTGTAATGACAGATATGACACCCATGATTTTTGTCAAATACATACAGCTGATAGGGTTTTTCCGTTTAAATTAAAATATTTTGCAAATCCAGGTGAAAACGTTTGCATTCAACAAAAATGTCGTAACTTCACGACTCCTTTTACTCAAAACTTACCACCGACAAATTATTAAAATCAATGAACAATGAGTTACATCCTAGCTAACAATACAATATTTTTGGTCTTGACTTTCACAAAAATAGTTTCATATAAGGATATCAGAGACCCCTACTAATCTCTGTAAATTTAAAGATACCATATATAAAGCTCTGCTATAGGGTATCCATTAAAAATGAGAAATTACGGAAATAGTGACCACGAAAAACTTCCTACGACAATGAAAAATATAAGATTTAATAACTATTCCAGCCTATAGAACAAACATTAGTCGTGTGTTATTCTGTTAACCAAAACTCGTAAAATTAGCGTCTTTTTGGGCATTGCGCACCCTACTTTATATTTTTGGGCAGTGGATCAATGGGCAAATGGAAATATCGAAAAATATTTCTTTTGTTCATTATCCAATGAAATGGAACGTTACAATTACAAATGGAATTATCTTGGATCGTTTCCTCCTCAACTACTTTGTCAGTACGATCTGCACTTTTTCAGTGGTTCTCATTTGTTTTGGTCAGGACCTCTTACAAAATTTTCGTCGGTTCAGAGTCAATGTTAAGTCTAAGATGACTTCATTGTTTGAATAAAATCTTATGGTCAATGCATTCAAGCACTTTAAAATGTGTTGGACACTCCATGACAGAGATGACGACTTGAGGTGTATAGGTTTAATCAGATTCTTAATAAATTGCTTTTTTTCAGACTACCTGGAAATTCAAAACTTAACTTGTCACTAATGAGCTTTGGATATCACTCCTTATACCTTATTCGAAGTGGGACTAATTTTTCAGCTCAAAAATCACAACTAGTAAATCAAAAGTTTCAATTATTATTCCTCTTTTTGTCATTTCCTAAAAATAAAAAAAAAACTATTCTTAGCAAAGATCTTATCCTCACTGGATATTATTATTATTATTATTATTATGCAGAAAGATCCCGTTTTATGAGTTTTACGTTTTATTCTACAGGAAAACAACTAAATTTGCAGAACACTTTCAAGAAAGAAAATGGAAAATATACGGCTTAATCAACCTGCCTCAGGTGATGTTCCCACCTCTGAAGATATTGAAGCGCATATTGACACGACTTACAAATTAAGTCGACAGAATAAAGAGGTAGATGTATGGAAAATTATCTTGTACAATGTTATTTCTGGAAATAGACACAAGGTACACGAGACAAACAGTCCGTACAAACAGGTAGAAATAATACAATTGAAGTCACCTATTATACTGCATTTGTAGTTGAAACAATCTCGCTGAACCCAAACAGTATCAATGTTGGTTTTTGAGCATTAAAATCAGGGTCATGGGTCATGTAAATTATGGATATTTCCGTAGTAAATTTTGAAATTACTTATTTAACAAGAAACAAAATTCTCTGGTCCAAAAAAGATTTCATTGTATTTTTTTTATAGGATTTACCTCAAAACGTGGAAACATGTAATTCGTAACGTAACATGCTTCCCTCTTTTATGTTGTTTTTTCAATCGCGTTAGCTTAGCAGTAAACAGAAAACATTCCTTTTTAAAGATACAGGAAAACGCTTATGAGGACCGTCGTGCGTTTCTTGAGATACTGATGTAAAAGCAAAAATGGTAAGGTAGGCCACAATTAAAAGGTAAAATTAAACAAAATATACAACTAAAAGACAGGTAAAATAACCAAAACGGGTAAAAGGAAAGTGTGCCCAACGTTTCGGCCAGTACGGCCTTCTTCTTGGGGCAACGGGGACAGAAAAATGGAAAAAGTTGTAGAGGTTACAAGGGAATACTGCTGACTAACGTGTAACGAAAATCACCTGTAAAAATCATGCTTAATCTTGAACTTAATCCAAAAAGAAAACAAAACATTTGTATACTGTACTGAATATCGTGTAATTTCAAATAAAGTGAAATCATAAAATGGACTGTTTCTTAACATTCATGCCAAAGGGTCGAACAGTCCCTAGAAAATGGATAATTTTTTGTTCAAGGAACTGTCGTTGTTTTTCACCCGCACTAGTTTGTAAAAGGACAGTTACATGCATGTCACGTATGCTGTGGTTGGGTCGCCGAAAGTGTTCACCTACGGGGCAGTCTTTTCCATTGGTGACGCTCTGTTTATGTTCGACAAAGCGATCACCCAATCTACGGCAAGTCTCGCCCATATAGATCATCTGGCATAGTTTGCAAACAACAGCATACACTACGTTTTCAGTAGTGCAGGTGAAACCATTTTTTAGTTTGAAGACGTAAGCCGGTCCTACTACTTCATCTGTTTCCCAAGTGAAATTACAAGTCAGACAGCGAGATCGCTTACATTTTTACCCCAGAAGAAGGCCGTACTGGCCGACACGTTTGGCACACTTTCCCCTTACCCGTTTTGGTTATTTTACCTGTTTTTTAGTTGTATATTTTGTTTAATTTTACCTTTTAATTGTGGCCAACCTTACCATTACATTAATTTGTGGCCATTGCACAACATATATTTTTATATTCTCACTGATGTAAAAGCGTTCCTTTTAAAGCTTGTTTATATTTTTGGCAATAAATAAAATACAAAACTATGAACTTTGTGTTTCTCATGCTATCGTTGAAGACCAGAAGCTTAGTTACAAAACGTAGAAGGTGCAGTAAATTTAAGTTCAACAATTGGCCATGATGGCAACTCTTTTAAAACAGTGGATGAGAAGAAACATCTACATCGGCTGAAAATGACAATCACATGCCACAATCTGCCAGGGAACTACATAGAAAAGACACTTTTAAGACAAGAGACACACGGCAACAACGATAGGAACTCGAGACAGCCGGACTTGGTACCGGCACTAGCAAGCCTTTCTAATTCAAATCAGTTAAATTTTTTTGAAAGAGCATTCCTTAAAAGTCTGATGAAGTAAGTGAGAACCGAACCGTCAGTCTAAAAAGAACAATCCAAGGACAATGGCAACGTCGGAAAAACAAAAAAACGAAGACATAACATGGGCATGACACAGAAAAGAAAATGAAGACACGCACATATACAAAAATGAACAACACGGACCCAATAAAAACCATGGGTGAGATCAGGTGCACCGGTAGAGTAAGCATCTCCTGCTTCTTATAAGACACCCGCCGTGTTGAACATGTCAACTCCGGTAGTAAAGTCAAATCCGGTAGAGGAAAAACAAACTTTACTGGCAAAGAGAAAGATCTGTTGTCATCTGGGAAACAGATATCTCATAGCGGTCCACAAGATCGTGATGTCGACCGTAAAACTTCTGTAGTGATGACCTCAAGTTATGGGCAACATACCCTTGCTTAAGTAGCCTATAGTCTTAAATGCGTAAAAGAAACATTAAGACAGGTTAAGAGAGCTTTGCACGAGTGAGATATACTAGTATCTTAGATTCTACAGATTTTCAAATAATTATATATTGAATATTTTTAGATGTCTAAAGTATATGGGGTGTTTACTGATGATATAATCCACAAACAGATGTATTCTAGAACCTTAATTATATATATTTTAGTGTATTTTAACTACTAAATGTTCGTCAATTACATCTTCAAATACAGCAAAGCTTTTCTTACAAATTGTCTCATTTAATTTGTGTTGTATCAAAAGTTGTAAGCAACACTATCGACCATTTGAAAAAAACTCACTTTAGCAAAAATCCTACATTAACTTTGAAAGATGACATATCAAAAATTACTAACTTATTTTTAGCACTTATCCAGGTGTTGTAAACTTTGTACATGGAAAGCTGTCGTCATTTTTATGCTGTGTGTTGTACTGTTGAGCACTAATGTTTACCTATGGCATCAAAAATCAAGTTCAAGGTATGCTTGTTGAAAGAGTCTTGTAAGATTAAAACCGTATCTTGTCTTTATCTTCTCGTTAATATCCGAGAGTTATTACTTTGCCTTTTAAAATGATATTTTCCAGTCAAGTCCAACTAAGATTTATGCAGTCATCTTGTCTCTATCCTCTCCATATATCCGAGAATTATTGCTTTGCTTTGAAACCTAATATTTCTCACTTTTAAGACAGGTCAGTTCCTATTTTTAGCGGTGGGAGATTTTTCTTTCTCACCCTACCTGTAGTGCTTTCTATGTAACCAAAACCTGGGTAAGATTTTTCGGTCTCACCCGTGGGTGAGTCAAGGTACACGCACTTTTTCCCGCGAAATTACAGTCATCATAATCCTTGATGATTTTTCAATTCTTTAGGTATTAAAAGCGCAACAGAAGTGATAAATAGCCAACTTTGATGTGTTTGATGCTGTTATTTTTCAAAAAACAATAAAATATGTTGTGTTCATATAGAAAGCTATAAGTTGAAAACGTCATTCAAAAACCCCCGCGCTCGAATCTTGTGACGTCGTAAAAGGGGACGTAACTCCCATAAGTAAACAAACGTCACGAAGGTCAAATTCCAGATCAACAATTTCAGCGTATAAAAGTAAAAAGAAATGAAAATTCAGAGTAAGCCAAGTAAATGATTGTGCAATTTATTATGTTTTGAATTATTTAGTGTCGACCGAAATCTATCATTACCCTTGATAGTACGTAACATGATGTCCAATGTCGAAATAAGCAACATGGCCTTGTGTTGGTAGGGTGAGAAAACAAATTAAACACGGATAGGTATGCAAGACAAGGTAAATCTCACACACCCGCGGGCAAGATTAGGTAGTCTCTGACTCGGCGAAGCCTCGTCAGAGACAACCTTAATCTTGCCCTTGGTTGTGTTTGAGATTTCCTTGTCTCGCACACTCACCCGTGTTAGATTCATATATATTCTCACATCACCCCATGTGAGACAGCCTCGTGCATACTATGACGTCATTGACGTCATGGTGAGTCACTTCTAATGGCGGATAGTCAGGACAACATGACAGCGCCGAAAGACGTTTTTTAGGAACAAAAGTGAGAAAATGAATCAAACACCGTTGAAAATGCAAGTATTAGAAATCTCAGACACCGGTGCTAGATTCATATATTCCAGTCAGATCAGTGAGATTTAAGCGTTAAATTTTGTCTGTACCCTTTCCATAATATAACAGAATTATTCCTTTGTCTTGTAAAGTGATATTTTCCTGTCAAGAAGCGTTAATCTTGTCTCTATCCTCTACACTACATCAGATTATTAATATGAGGAAGGTGCTACCTTAAAAGCGAGCTAAGAAGTTACGCCCACAAAAAAAACGGTACGAAGGTTAATGAAATGCAGGGAGAATTTCAGACTCCAAAATTAGAAACACAGCAAAACAGAGACATCATGACAATAAAGACAAGAACGTAATCAGTAAGCCTTCACAAAAAACAGAAACTGGAAGTAGCAACAGTTGTTACGGGGAAGACGTGCTCAACACAAGATACGTCCGTAGTGTAGACTGTAGATTTTTTTTTCTGGTTAGGGTATTACAAACTTTGAAGCGAAAATGATTCTTTCTGATTACATAGATGGGCACTAAAACCCACACTTTGTTAGAGCAGAAAAAACAACCAGCATGTGTGTAAATGGGGTATTAGAGGGAAGGGATTGGCCTTTTTAGCTGCAAGCGGGGAAGGGGATCGTGGTAAAAAAAACTGAAAGGTTCCCAGCGAGAAGCAGGAAAAATCGGCCTCTTTAAAATTCATTGCTAAATATTTTCACATCCCTGAATTCGAAGGTCGAGAAAATTTGACGGGAATATAGAAAATGACCCAAACCGAGACTCCCTTTGAAGGAGGTGTGAGGGGTGTGTGCTGTCTATAACCGGAAAAAATCGATTTTGAGTTAATGTCGCGATTTTTGCCAAAGTTTTTCTGCATTTTTGGTGATTTCTTTTTCAAACTTCGAACCCAGGATCCGCTTCTGATGGTATTGTAGGGTCTCAATTACGGGTCCTTTTTTCTAATATCCTGTCAATTTTTCTTGTTTTTCCTGTTTCCTCTGCGGGAAAATATTTTACAAAGATTCTGAAAGAGGTCACCTTTTTCTGTTTCCGTGACAGCTGGCTTCTTTTTTTGCAGTGATTCCCGCTTCACGCTCGCGATCCTTTCCCGTTTTCATGTGCTCTTTTTTGCTACAAACCCATTTCGCGCTTTCTTTAAAAAGGCCAATCACACTTCCCACTTATACCCCATCGTGACCCACTATTATTATTTAACATGTGACAGATGCACCCGCATATCCACCTTTCAAAAAATGACCATTTTGTCAATACTTCTTCTGAAATTTAAGAAAAATCCAGAGAGTTTTCTATTCCTGGAATCCCCCTGGAACTGCAACAGTGCATGAGAAGTTAAGCAATGCTATATTTTAAGTTAGGTAGAATGTGAAATAATAAGAATCAAGAACTTTGGAAACATATAAAGGTAAGCTCATACAAGTTATAACCAAAAAGTGTAATGATTCAACAGAAGAACTGAGACAAAAATGTAAAACTAGATTACATTCTATTAATAATGCATTTTATATTTAACGAAAGTGATTTACTGTGAAGTGTACACCTGTATTTTTGTAAAGCATTGTAAATTTTACAAAAGTGCCTTGCTTGGATTTTATTAATTCAAAAAAAAGTAGCTAAGATAGACATAATTTCATGACAGAAAAGATAGATTTGAAGAGAAATAACTGCAGAAGCAGATCAAATTGGAATTATTTGCCTGTAGGGTGATTGTACTTGAAAAAGGGGGGTATGTTTTTTTTTATTCTCTGCAGAATTTTGTCACAAAAAAATATTTTTTTCACATAAAATCAACTTCCTGGAGATGGGATGTTGTTTCCTTGAAATGTACCCAGTTTCCTCTCTTTTTCATATTTAACATATTTTGGGGGGGAAACCCATAGCCCATCCCCTTTTTCAATTTAAATGGTCGGTCCCTCAACCGAAAAAATCATGAAAAACACAATCAGGGTTTTCACATAACTATATGCTCAACTTACTTGAGTATATATTATTTACTTTTACTGCATTATTCCTCTTCCCATTCCACAAATAGTTTTCTCAACTCCAGGCACTATCGATTTCCTCTGAAAGCTGGTCAAAATGCCCTTGCCCAATAGAAACCTTCCCCACTTGTCAAGTTTGTACATTTCTCAATCATATCAATGTACTTTGAGAAATGCTGAAACGGTTAATAACAAGTGGGGAAGATAGTCAGTGCCAAGATGAGTATATTTCCCTGAACAAAGAAACATAACATTTAGTGTTATAAATATTTATGGACATATGTGGTACTGTTGACTGCAGTAAATCATCAATGTGGTACTGTTGACTACAGTAAATCATCACTGACGTCAGAGACAGTGCACAACTTTTTAATCTGACAAAGGCAAATTATGCATGTACGGTTAACACACTGATGCTTAGAGTTTGTGTGAAACAATGTCACATTCCGTGTACCCAATGTCACGATTTATTAATGAATGTAATATCCACAAGTTAAGCTTTTTTAAAAAGCTTCCCGGCTTATAGCCATCAATACATTTATTGGGCTGCATTCATATAAGTAGTAGAACGGGTTACCTCAGATCACTTTTGGCGAGGAGCCCCATAGTGCATTCTTTGTAAAATATTTTCATTTTCCCCTAATTTTCCCTAAAATATGCAAATTAGTTCAGGAGGGAATTTTTGTGCTAATATAGAGGGCGCTGCAATCGTTATTGACGAGGTGCTAAGTGTGTCATTGACCTTTGACCTCGTCCTGAGTGCCTCGCCTTTGGCTTTGACTTCACTAATCCATAGTGTTGTCACTGGTTTTGCCTACTGGTCTCCTTTGACTTTGCTTTTACCCTAACCCTTATCTATTTTTTTACTACCCCTTAACCATTGTCTTCAGTGACTGAACCTTTTTGTTATAGTGTTGACCTTTGACCTTTGGCCTCGTCTTGAGTGCCTCGCTTTTATCTCTAACCTAAGTTGCTATGACAACTCTATATTCATTCATTATTTATTTTCGAATATTATTTTAATATTCTCGTGTTATCACCCTTTGATCCAACTCTAACCTAAGTTGCTACGACAACTTTTATTTTTATTTATTTATTTTTATTTATATTTTATAGTTTATTCTTTTTCATTATACATTTGTATTTTTTCACTATTATTATATTTATAATATCATTTAATTTCTTTTATTATTTTCTATTCAATTATAGTTTCATTTTTTTTCTTTAATTCATTCATATTCTTATTTATGTATTTATTTATTTTATTTATTATTCTTATTTATTTTATTTATCATTATTATTGTTTATTTACTTTTTAATTCATTTTTTTAATTTATTGTTTATTATTTATTAATTTTAATTTACTTTTTATGGTCATTATTATTTTCTATATTTTTATTTTTACTAATATTTAATTTTATTTATTTATTTATTTATTATCATTATTATTATTATTTTTAACAATATTTACAATATTTATTTATTATTTTTCATTATTATATATAATTATTTATTTATTTTATTTTATTTATAATTATTTATTTTATTTATTATTTTTTATTATTCTTTTTTCTTTTTATTGATTTTTCATGATTATTATATTTATTTATTTATTACATTTCTATTTTATTTTATTATTTATTTATTATTTTATTTCTATTTTGGCTAATTATTAGATATCCCAACAACTTTATGATTTATTATTCTCAACCTGAACTACCTTACCCTAACTTTCATTAAATTTAACCCTAATCTGAACCATAACTTATCACTAATCATCAATATATATGTAATCCTAACCTAAAAGATTTAAATGATACTGATCTTACACTTGAAAATCATTTTATTTATTAATTAATGATAACCTAACCTAAAGCTTTCAAACACACACTAACGTTAATAATGGTATCATCCCCAATAGTTTTACCCTAACAAAAGTAACCTTAACCAGTAACCCTTATGTATATAACCCTAACCAACCCTAACCCTTATGTAGATAACCCTAACCCTTTGGTATATGATATTAACCTTTGTGTAATAACAGTAACCCTAACCCTTGTGTAAATAACCATAACCCTTATGTATAACCCTAACACTTATGTAATAACACTAACCCTTGTGTAAATAACACTAACCCTTACGTATATAACCCTAACGCTATTGTATATAACAGTAACCCTTGTATATATAACAATAATTCTTAACTTATTGTTTATAACCATAACCCTTATGCATAACCCTAACCCTTATACATATAACCCTAACCCTTATGTAGATAACCCTAACCCTTTGGTATATGATATTAACCTTTACGTATATAACCCTAACCCTTGTGTATATAACAGTAACCCTAACCCTTATGTATAACCCTAACACTTATGTAATAACACTAACCTTTATGTAAATAACACTAACCCTTACGTATATAACCCTAACGCTATTGTATATCACAGTAACCTAACCCTTATATATAGAACAGTAATCCTAATCTTCACTTCAAACATTAACCCTAACCCTAATGTTTATAACATTAACCCTTATGCATAACCCTAACCCTATCTATTACCTAACCCTAACACTTATGTAATAACACTAACCCTTATGTATAACACTAACCTTTACGTATATAACCCTAACGCTATTGTATATAACAGTAACCATAACCTTAATGTATATAACAGTAACCCTAACCTTCACTTCAAACATTAACTCTAACCCTATAACAGTAACATTACCACTGATGTATATAGCAATCGTCATAACCCTAATCTAAATACATGACAGTAACCCTAACCCTTATGTATAACCCTTACCTTTATCAGATCTGTTACCCTAATCATACTGATGGATAATTCATTGAAAATATAAAACGTCAATTATGAACTGACACAAAACATCAATGACATTGATATGAACATAACGTTATCCATAACTATGAACTTAAAATAGCAAAATACAATGATATGAACAACAAATACAAATAAAAAAGACCGCACATCAACATGAAGTGACACAACATATGAAAACAAATTGGCACTGGAGACAAAATGAACTAAATATAAAAGTATCAACGATAAAAGATTACTTGAATTGTAACAACATATGAAAACATACTGATGTGAACAACAAATATAAACAGAAACGCATATATATCAACATAAAGTAATACAAACTATGAACACAAATTGATATT